>CAJFCX010000160.1:0-33130 GCA_904066255.1 Eimeria sp. OTU-X | reverse complement strand
TGTTTGTTTGTTGTGTGTGTGGTATCATGACCGACGCTATAAGTAGTGTTGGTTGTCTGAAGGTTCAGATTTGTATAAGATGTAGGGGTTAATGTGAGGGGTAGGGTGTAGGGTTTGGGTTATGTGGTGGGGTTAGGGGTAGGGGCTAGGGTTAAGGGTTAGGGTGTAAGGTTAGGGTTAGGGTTTAGGGTTAGGTTTAGGGTTAGGGGTAGGTTATAGGGTTAGGGTTAGGGTTAGGGTTAACCATCATGATTGTGCGTGCCTTTGTGGGGAGCAGGTCGTGCGTTAGATTGATCAGCTGTGCGATTACTCAGTTTTTGCGGCACCGGCATACCGGCGTACTAATCGTTGCTCATTCCGCTTGCATATGCTTTAATGCTGTTTGTGGGATGCCTTACGACGATCTGGTGAGACCACCAGGGCTTGTCGCGGCAGAATGTGAGACAGGTTACAGCTCTTATACCGGTGAACAACTGAGAACGAACAAGGTTTCGTTGGCTCGGTTGCATTCCCATTCCCACAAATCAGCATCACGGATATGGACCATTCGCGCCTTTTCTTATTCTACCGACAAGCATGCTTATTCCGCAACCATGACCACATTATTCCGTCTGCAATAATCGTGCCCTTGTGGCGTACAGTTTGTGCGTTCTATTGCTCTGCTGTCCGATCAGTCGGCGTGAAAGTCATACAGTGTTACAACTGCTCTTTCCTTTAGGTTGCTGTGCCATCGAGCCGAAGTCATACGGTGTTACAGCTGCGCTTTCTTTTAGGTTGCTGTGCCATCGGGCCCAAAATAGCCTGCTGGCGACAAACAGGCATACTAATTATTGGTCGCTCAACACCCGTTTAGGATGCGTTTCGACGATACTGTGAGGCCAGCAATGCTTGGCGACGCGCCAGGAAGTGCGACCGGCTACACAGAGGTCTATTTATTGGGCTACAGCCGATCAAAGCCACTGTTTCCCTCCATGTAGCATCGTCTGCATTGTTGATGGCTCATGCAGTAACCTGCGCGGTGCCTTGCGCTATCACGTCTAGCTCTAGGTGTGTGTACGCTTGCGTGCCAATTGTCCGTACGGCGCTACCAACGGTTGTTCTTGCAGGATGTACGGCAGCTATGCAAGCATCTTCCCACGCAACGTACCTATACCTATGCAAAGTACCTATACCTATGCAAGGTATAGGTATAATGGCTGGTTGGGCCGCTCTGGCTGGGCGAGCGTTTCCAAGCACGTACCACGTTCCAAGCCTTAGCGATCCCAGTTGTACCGTACCTAAGGGCAGGTGTGCCGTAGCTAAGGGCAGGGTTGAATAAGGTTACAGATTTTGAGTCTTTATTCAACCCTGCCCTTAGCTACGGCACACCTGCCCTGGTTACAGATTTTGAGTCTTGGGTTTAGTTCCGGTCGTGCCTACAGGTGGTGCAGGCAGTGTGTCCCACTGCCGTTGTGTCCCGGCGCCCCTTCCGGTTGTGTCACAAGCTCATGGAGTAACACATGCGGTAGTGCTTGCGAAATTTGCATGTTTGTGCGTTTGCATATGCAAGGAGGTTCATATGCAGTAGTGTTGCGATCTGTGTGGGCATGCTTGTGGGTGCCGTAACAGCTCGTGAGTTCGATGGAGGGCGAGGGTTGTTCCAAGGCTTGCCACCCGCACTGAACGCAATGATGGTGTTAAACCTGAATCGAACGCCTATCTCAGGTTTAGCACCACACGTTGTGACTCATTCTGAGGCGTCAATGAGCATTACATTCTCCACGTCATATCTAAAACACGCATCCAACAATCCTGCTGCGGCGTCGGGTGCTGAAGGAAAAGAAGGCCCTGAGTGTGGGGGGGGGTCGATTCGTTCACCAGCCCACAGTATTCTGGTGCTGCTAGGAGCACGATTCCACAAGGCAGAGAAGGCTACAGTATGCCGCTGCTCCTATGTCAGTCTGTGAGCCGCGCGCTAGGTTGCTGTATACAAATATATTGAATTTGTCGCCCCTAGACTGGTTGGCGCTCGCTGCTTTGTGGTGTGGTGACTAGTATGGTGCCCGTACCGGCCTGCTCAGTGTTGGTATCTACAGACTACCTGACACGCATCTAACTGTTAGTTAACGTCGATCAAGTCCTGTATCATATATTTCCGAAGATGTATCGCCGTCATACGGGTGCATATGAACTGAATATTTACGCACAGGCGTGGTGAACCGTGCCGTTCATAGTCTACACATAGGCGTGGTGATCCGTGCGCTTCAGCCTGTATGCTCCCAAGTTGATTTCCGAATATCATCTATTGCATCCATATCCATGACCGTCTTAATGCACCCCAAGCAGCACCATCGATGCTGTTGGCTATCTGCTGCAATACTGCACGGTGCGAAGCCCAGCAAACCGCATACCAGAAAAGTATTTTGAATATTGTCCGCTGTTCAGGCAGTAAGACTTCTACTTCAGAGGCCCGGCGCCTTGCGCGTGAAGACCCAGTGTGCAGAAGAATAGCTGGACCACTTGACGCACTGCTGGGGTGCAGCATTAAGCTGTATGTCCATGAGCCCCGCAATGCTGGCCCAACCAACAGGCCGTGAGACCAACTATTGGTGCTTCTACAAATATGTAGCCCGTTCAATATTTTCGCCGCCCATCCTGTGTTGTTGGAAGTGCTGCGTTGAAGAACCGAATAAGCATGATAGTTGGATAAGATCAGGTACAGCCCAGACGACACAACAATTTGAAGAATATGTTCTACATGCACAACACCTCTGCAGGTTTATCTACTAATATGCTGATATTTCCTATGGGACTGAATCTGGTTCTTCGACAGCGCATGTTGACACAACTCCCGGATCGCATCAGTAAGGACAGCTCTGCATGAACAATCGAATGTTTGCCGACTGTGTGATGTGATACAGCCTGTCGTCTGAGGCAAGTGTCTCCTTTCTGTTTGTTCCTGACTCACCTGCGCTGTGAGAGAGCCTGTCGTCTGAGGCAATTGCCTCCATTCCGCTTGTTCCAGACTCCGTGATCTGGAACTTCATAACAGGTTTCTCTGGGCGTTTGCGTCCTGTGCACAAACTGTGCGGGACTGCATTGCGCTGCTCGCACAGTGTTTATTTGCCCGCATGGAGCCACCAACAGATTGAGAAATGGACTCGTCTCCTCCTTGTTTCTCTTTGGCTTGTACATAGGTTGTACGGAAGGGGTATTCCCACCTTTAACTGTGAATGCTGCATTTACGCAAATATGCCTGATGTGCCTGTAAAGACGCTTACGCCAAAGTGGATGACTGGGTTGAACAGCCCCACGTTCTCTCTGTTCGGCATTTAGCACATACATTTCCGGGAACATGCTAATGCTTCCCATCCCTTCAGCACATTATTACATCCTTCGTCCGCGAATCGTGGTGCTATTCTCTTACGGATGCTTCAGTTGCGCTGCCGATTGTCAATAATCCACAAGCATACTTGGTATTGTTTTATAGATTGGAGCAGCGAGACTGTTGATTCCAGTGACTCTGTATCCATTGCCGTCGCCCTGCACCACAAGCAGCACCAACGATGGTGCTAGCTATCTACTGCAGCTGGACAGCTCTGACGGCTCTGGCAGTAAAATAAGTGCAGCACTTGAGCTGCAATAGACGCAACCTCTATACTGCTGTTCATACTGCTGGGCTGCTCTGGCAGCAACAACAATCTCGCAATCCTGCACCACAGGCGCTGTCAACTGTATACGGCGGCTTCACTGGCGGCTGGACTGGTTACTGCTTAGGTTGGTCCTAGACGCTGTCGACTCTATACGGCTGCATGATTGGCTGCTGGATTGGCTACTGCTTGTATACGTCTCGGATCCAGGCTGTAAGTTATTGACGATGTGCACGTATTGAAGTGGTTAAGCCTAGAGGCATCCAGCTGTGCTGCATACAGTTCTCATACCCTGAGAACTGATGAATAGATTAATAAACTGTAGAACAACGGGACGTGTTGATTGTTACGTAAAGCTGATTCCTCTTTTTTTTCTAATCCAGCAAGTACGTTATGTGGCGTGCGACCTTGCAGAAGTGTACCCCACAGGTACAACACAGGTTATACAAACAGTTTATTTATGCAATCTGTCGTCGCTGTCGTCATCCAACAGCTTATACAAACTGTTTACTGTGTACCACACAGGTACCGCACAGGTTATACACAGGGCGTGGAACGACAACATACTTCCAGATCGAGGCTGTAAGTTATTGGCGGGCTGGAGTGAAGTGCACACAGGCCGTGCCGCTTATGTGCAAGTCTTGCTTCGTCCAGCTGTGCAGCGTACAGTTCAGCAGCGCGTATCAGTGAATACATGCTAAAGCACCGCGACGTCTCGATCCTGATTTTTTTCGAATGCAGTTCGTACGTCATGTGGTGTATGAGCTTGCAGTATGATCCCGTAGGAGAATAGCAGAGCACAGATTGTTCAGGTGTATGCAGAATTCAGACTTCCAGTAGGAGCATAGCAGACTACCAGAGTTCCCGTAGGAGCATAGCAGACTACCGATGTTCAGAGTTCCCGTAGGAGCATAGCAAACTACCAATGCAGAATTCAGAGTTGCAGAGTTCCCACAGAGTTCCCGTAGAAGCATAGCACACAACCGATGTTGTCTGTTGAGTGTACCGATATTCACTAAGGGGTGGTGCTGAGGGGTGTACCCTTTAGGCTTTTATGTATTTGGCCCTGTGTCGTTCAGCCAGTAGGCCCCTGAGGCTGATTCGGGGTCTCACGCCCCGTTGGGTTGGGGCATATGTGACTGCTGTATTCTAGGGATGTGTGTGGTCATTTCCAAGGGCACGCACACCCCTAAAGTACAGTTCACATATGGGTGTATCGCCGGCATCAACTGTACAGCTAGAATACAGCAGCCACATATGCGACGCGCTAGCTGCTACACTGTATGCCCATCGGGCATTGAGTGTAGCAGCTAGCGCGTCCATCTTTTTGAATCGCCTGCATTCTGTGTCGCAGCTCGCACGTGGTGGTGCAGAGGCGTGGTGCGCCTTTAGTCCGTGAGTTCCCTTGTTGATTAGTTAGAGTCACGTTGAGACAACAGCATACTGTACGGGTCTATTGTGGCCTGGAAGAATTTGTCGTCATCCACCGCGTGCAGCACTAGCGAGGCTGCCAACGGCATGCGGCAGTTCCAGAATGATCCTGTGGTCGTGATGGGATGCGTCTTGCGTTGAACGGCACTTTGATCCAGCCTGTAAGTTGTTGAGGGCTTGCACGTACTGCAGTGGATATTGGGATATCCCTGCTTAGGATATTGGCTGTGTCTCTGTCTAAAGCAGCGCAGTTTACAGTGTACTGTTAGACAACCTTAATTCCTGTTTTCGTCGAATCCTGGATGTACGTCATGGTTTATATGTTCTTGCACATGTCGCTAATTTACACGCATTTAGACTGCTGCGTCCTCGGAATAGGTTTTCGTGATTACCCCGGGTGCGCTGATGCCCCGTCGCCATGTGGCGTTCAGCCGGTAAGTGCCTGAGTCGGTGTCCCACGCGCCATTAGGTTGGGACGTATGTAGTTTAGGGACGTGCGTAAGTGTTGTAGTTTATGGATGCGTGTGTGGATGCTTACGGAGGTGCGTATTGAGGAGGCGTGGTGAACCCTGCCGTTTAGACTGTATGTTACCAAGTTGATGAATGAATTGACTGGGTAACATACAGTCTAAAGTTGATGAATGAATTGACTGTGTCTCGCATCGAAACCCAACATCAGGAAATGAGCGAAACATCAGGAAATGAGCGAGCACCGTAGCGATATTTGATGGGGATCATTCATCAAGTGAATGCTGCAGGTGTCTTTGCCTTCTTGCGTTCCTCGGCTTAGCCTGTGGGTTTGGGCAATCACCAGTTTGATATATATAAGCTCGATCCCTCCGTTGGTCAATCTGATGTAGGCAAACCAGCTAACCAAGACGCACCGGGTCTACCCAAATCACATGCAATGGTGCCTTGCTTCGCTCCTAGGATGTGCGTGTAGGCGTATGTACTGGCTAGGGACAACTGCGCTAGCGTGTAGCAGCTGTAAGAAGTGGCTTGTCTTGCCTGCGTGCGCGCGTAGTGCATAGGGACACCTTCAAGTCAATCTTTCCAAAGCCTGTGAGTTAGCAAAATACTCCAATCTACAGATTAGAATACTTGGCCTTATTCTTATCAATTTTTTTTTACCCACGCCATGCCCAATCTACAAATTAGGATACTTGGCCTTATCTATCAAATTAGAATACTTGGCCTTATATGGTTTGCTTCGGTTAGCATGGGGCGCATGGGGCCCAATTGTTTCGTTTGCTGGCATGCAGCAAGTGAGAGACGGCAAACGCGCATCAAAACGAAGCAGACTGGTGTACACTGTAGGCGACGGCTACTGTCTGCATGCAGCTAGCTGCATTTACACTTGGACTAAATATCTAATACTACTGCTTGCCTGCAGGCAGTGAGATCTATTCTCCTCTGTAGGGCGGGAGGCTGAGCGTTGCTCTGTCGGTCTATTCTCCTAGGACGGGAGTAAGAGCATTGCTCTGTCGGTCGTTCTGATGAGGCTGCCTGATACGCTAACAGAAGTTCTCTAATAGAGTCGCTCCTGTGTATTGTCCAAAGATTGTGAGTCCGCAGAGACTCACCATGCACTGTAATGCAGTCTGTCATATGAATGAGTGCCGCACTGCCAACCAATGTTTTCCTACGCCAGACTGCCGTCGGTTGCGTATGCCGTCTTCATTTTAGGATAGGCGTTAAGGACATCGTGAGAACGATAGTGTGCTTTACCTGGATGGTCGTCTTGCACTATCATTCTCATGATGTCCTTAACGCCTATCCTTTTAGCGCATCACGAGCCAGTGTCCACACTCCGATATGCAGGAACGTCGGCCATATATGTGCGCGTACTGTCATATATATGGCTTGTTTGCATAAGAGACAGAGTAGGTTGGCGGGTTTAGGGTTTCGGCAGTTGGCGTGCAGCTAGATACGGTCAGATGTACTTTGCACCCTTGGCATGCAGGCAGTGAGATACGATGAGCACGAGCAAAGAGGCAACGTAGACTATGCTCAAAGACGCAGCGTAGACTATAGGGCACGAGCAAAGAGACAACGTAGAGTATAGGAACTGTATTCTCTTTTCATGCAGCTAGGATACGAAGAGATACGAGACAACGTAGACAATAGGAAGTGTATCTCTTTTCCTGCCGCTAGGATACCAAGAGCTACGAGACAACGTAGACAATAGGAAGAGTATTCTCTTTCGGCATTCACCGGAATATAAAAGCAATATATAAACGCAACCCAGGTGCACCTCCCCTCCTCATATTTGCCATTGCTTCTATCTAGCGGCATGCAAAGTAGATTGGTTGCACTGTAGGGCGTTCTTTCTTTGTGGGATTTAGAGTTAAGGGATTTAGACAAAGCTTCAGCAACATTAATTCGGTCAAATGCCAAACGCGAACATAATACATTACTGCTTACTTGGCGTGCAGACAGTGAGATACAATATGTTTGCTTGATTCTGAATATGTAGACGTCTTTCAAGCACCTTTACAGCAATCTGTTTGGCCTATACCCGGCCTATATCCGCAACATCAAGCAAATTGCTGTACTCGGAGATGTCTGGTATTCTTGTCAAATATCATGAATTTTTAGAAAGTCTGTCATTCACAAATGCATGCCAAAATATGGCAGTCGTTGACAGATGATTAGTGCAGCTAGCTTGTGCGATGCTAGGTAAGCTACCATAGAA
Source organism: Eimeria sp. OTU-X (assembly GCA_904066255.1). Taxonomy (NCBI): domain Eukaryota; phylum Apicomplexa; class Conoidasida; order Eucoccidiorida; family Eimeriidae; genus Eimeria; species Eimeria sp. OTU-X. The sequence goes on along the minus strand of CAJFCX010000160.1, from coordinate 25,375 downwards.
GATTAATACAGTGGAAAGTGGTTTTGCATCAGACAGTTACTCCTTTAGGACGATTCGAATGAATTGCACGCATTTCACTCATTTCACTCATGCCCTCATTTCACGCAATTCGGTAGGAACATTCAAATGATTCGAGCGTTATGCTATGAGTGAGATGTTCCTACCGAATTAAGGGTGAAAGGAATGTGCAGCGGAACACTCGAATCATTCGCATATCCAGCGAGTTGGCACTGCTGTTTCACGCATTTACGGTCTACCCCATAGTGGAAGCCACACAATCTTCAAGAGAGCAAGATTCACATAGGCCGATCGAGTACCGTTTGCACTCACCGTAGACGATACGTTTACATTAACATGCGGAGCAAATGCGCATGCAATATAGCGCGTGCGTCACTCGCGCAGTTTAAATCCGCAACATCTGAAGGGAAAGTGCTGCCACCGTAAACCGTCCCTATTCTCAGCCGGCATCATGCAGGCTGCGTGCAAAATATAGCTGGTGCGTCATTGTCGCCCATTCTCCCTCATAACCGTGCTTTTGCATGTTAACTCGATCGGCACACTTCACGCACCAGTTGCAATTCAATACAGCCAGTGCACGGTAGGTGCACGTGCCTTGCGTGTCGAAGGATTGTACAAATTGATCCCCAACATTAAGCACGGTTATGAGGGAGAATGGGAGACAATGACGCACCAGCTATATTTTGCACGCAGCCTGCATAACCTTTCCTTAGGGGTGAACATACGGAAGCGCAACTCCCGCTTAGAGGTGAACATACGAAGGCCTGTGAAACGTCCGGCTCGGTTGGAATCAGTCGGTGAGTTATTGGTTTTGCATAGACTGGCCGCGCGCTGTGTAAGGGCGAGGTGTGCGCGCACACAAACGGACCAGCAGGGGACTGTGTAACACAACCGCAAGGGCCAACCGTATTTTGCACCAGATGGTGAGTTCGCCAATCCACGGGGAAGGTGGCTGGCAGTGTATTGGGGGCAAGTCAGTGTATAACACATATGTGGAGAGATGCTTCATGGGTGATCAGCTGGTGAGCTCCATGAGACTGGCAGGCATTTGCGCCTAGACAGGTTCCATGTTCCGCTTGTTCAGATATCCTGGCTTCGTACACGTGGACAATAAAGCTCCACGTTCTTCGAACATGGACGGTAGCACACAATAGAATCGCGTTGGAGAGCATGGAGGGGGTTGTTGGACGTACAGCCTGTAGGCCTCTTCAACCGTCTCATAACTGCTGCCTTGGACGAGTGACAGCCATGTTGAAGGGGTTCCTGTTACTACCCCCAGCTGCCTTATACAAGGATACCGAGCTGACTATTTTAAGGGTTCAGCGGGACTCAGTTGGCAGAGGCCTTGTTTGTTGTACAGCACGTATGCTCTACTTTCGTGACATATTTGTGTATGGTTTATTGTTTAGGGTTGTATGCTGTACTCACGGTGGATATTCTGATGACTTGAATATCGTTTTTGATAGTGCACGCTAAGCATGTACTCGGTAATTGCATGGCGACTCGCTCGAGCATGTACTCGGCGGCTACAGTAGGGGTTGTCTCTGCAATGCGTAGAAAGTGCTTGCCAGCGGCCATCAAGGAAACCTTATGCCCAGCATGCGAAGAGCTTATCTTTTGGGTTAGCATGCAAGAAAAGTTCTCCTGAAAATATTGAAGTGATGCAGGTACGAAAGTGATCTTTCTCCTGAAAATATTGACGTGATGCAGGTACGAACGTGTATCTCAAAAAATCTCTAAAATGCGGGAGTAGATTGTAAGCAACCTGGATATGGATGCCGATTGTCGAGAGCCCGTCTCCCAGGCAGATACCTGGCAGATAGCGGCGTGGCGGTGACGCCGTACTAGTCGGATCCCTCGCATGTACTTGCAGTTGCAGCACGGTACAAATAATTGTTCACTCCAGTAAACGTCAGAAATCGAGTACGGCGTATTCGATGCTAGGTTGTAGGTCATGCACAAGTGCCGGTTACATCACTGCAGCAGGCATCCTATGCAACAGGTGTGCGAAGGTGTTGTGTGCATGCTACTAAGATGATCGGGGGCGCTACGACAGTGCAGCTGATGTACGATAAACCTCTGGTTTAGTCCTCACACACATAAGTTGGTGAGATGCAGGTAGCCCTGAAGGACAGGTAGCCCTGGAGGAGGAGAGAAGCAGCATTGAGCTATTGTGCTTCGGCACAGCCTTAGAGTACTAGACCCTAGAAATGTAATCCCGATCTTTCGAGGGTACAGACGCATTCATCTCCCGCGACGGGATACCTCAGGATGAGTCCTTTTAACAAAAGCTGCTGGCGTAAAGCGAAGAGCGTGCGTTTGACAGGTATTCAGTGCAACGTTGGCGTGCTAATGCCAACGTTGCACTGCATGGCATTTCTCCATGCCACACGTGGTGCAGTGCATTGGAGGTTCCGTGCATCCCAACAACTGAGGTTTAGGCATTCAAATGCTAGCATCTGCATATGGCCAATAAGCGTCTGACTTATCAAAGACCGTGCGCTTGCGATGGGAATAGAATAATGCTTCCGTAAAGCACAACTACGTAACACAGTGTGTGCTTTACGGAAGCATCTGACACTAACTACGTAACATAGTGGCAGATAAAGGCCAAATGAAAGCGCAGGTAGTGGAGCGTAGTGTTTCTAACAGGGTTCACAACCTGCGCTTTCATTTGGGCGTTACGAGAGGACGAACCGAGGAACCTGCGCATTCGATGGGAGTAGTGTGTGTAGAAGTGTGTGTGTAAGCACAACTATGTAACGTTGTGGCAGATAGAGTTAGAAACACTACGTTCTACTACCAGTCGGTGAGCCCGAAGAGGCCGTTTCTCTCGTAGTGAACGACACCGTGAAGGTGCTGTAATGTCGCCGTGAATACACGTAAACGTGCAGGCGTTGTGAGTATGGGAGGGAGCCATACGGCTTATGTCCGGTGCAAAAAAAGCGGGTCATGTTTCCCGAGGAGTTGCTAATCCAGCTTGTATGTTGTATAAGAGTGTGGTAGATGGCTGTATGGCAGTGCTTCCTCCGTTTGGAAGACTAGCAACCTTGGCGCAACCCCGCTGTTGCGCTGCCTATCTATCTGCGACAGAGTAGCAACCTTGGCGCAACCCCGCTGTTGCGCTGCCTATCTATGTTTATACCATTCCAATGGTTATTCCTGCTCCATCAGGGTGTACTTCTCGTGTAAACGCTCTTCCATCTGTACAGCCTGTCCGCTAAGGGCTTGCTCCTAGGAACACTGGAATGCTATATGATTACCCCTGCCCCATCAGGGTGTACGTCTCCTGCAAACGATCTTCCTTCTGTACAGCCTGTCCTCTAAGGATTTGCTTTCAGGCAGCTTGTCCTCTAGGGATCATGCCCAAGTCGATTGGTTTTTAATCAGGACGTAAGTATCATCCAGGTGCAAGCGATTTCCACTGGGCGTCTGCAAGCTTCAGGCCAGGTGTTGCGCAAGTGCGAGTTTATGTATGACGCCTCTGATACGTTATATGTCTCTTTGGCGTGGGCTCAGGCTGTGAGCCTGGGGATTCAGTCCTTTCTACTATGAAGTCCCGTCCAACTACTAAGACTTGGCCATACAGGCACAGGTTGGTTCAGCATGTGCATATAGGCAGACACCTCTATGTTGAAGGAAGAGCGTTCCGGTATTGGTAACACTCTGGGGGCATGCTGGGAAGGAACCACTCTTGCCACTGAGAAACAGCTTCGCGACATCCAGGATAACTCCCTGAGGCAACCAATCATGCCTTCGTACAGCCAACGATACCGTGCGATATATGCAAAACTCCTGCACTGAACCACATCTTCCTGGCGCTCGAGATACGCTGTATATGCCAAAGTCATACGCACGAACACGCAACACACCGCAGATCACTCTCAGCCTTCACCTGAACAAATCATTTGAGGAGGGTGCGAGCGCTAATCTAGACAGCAAGAGAGTGCACGGTGAGACCACTATCAGGAAGTAAGGTCCCTACTATATTGCCAAGATCCTGGAAGCCACAGTTGACATTGAGGCTCGCCTGATCGATTAAAGACAATCGTGAAGTGAAGGAATGCAGGAATGCTCTCACTGCTTACATTGCGACCTCTTCGGAGATGTTATTGTTGTGAATGCCTAGGTATACGAAATCGATAGCCAAACCTCCAGTACGTGCGTCTTTCTATGTTGTTGTTGTGAATGCCTAGGTATGTCTTGCGAATGCCGGCATCCAATGTATGCGTGGTTGTGTTCAATGTATGCGTGGTTTTATCGACAATGGTTTTCCCGTAACTCATGCATGAAGCATCTGCCACACTAGATGCCGTGGTGACAACTCTTCAATGGACAGGTAGTATGTCTTATTTCCAACGGACAGAGAGGGAAAGAGACAGACAGGTGGTGTCCTGCTGCTGCTGCTGCTGATGCTGCTGGCGCTGCTGTTACTGCTGGTGCTGTCGGTGAAGTTGAGATGGTTGTCGCTTGATAAGAGACAAAGTTGTTCAGCCTTCGGTGGGCGGTCCTCCAGGCTTATTTGTGTTATCGGATAGTCTTGCGTTCGTTGTAGCGGGGGAGCAGTTTGTGAGTCGCAAAGCAAGGCTTCATGGCTCTAGTAAGGCTCTTTAACAATGCCCAAATAAATTCAATTTAAAAATTAAATCAAAGATCTCTTTGATTGTAATTGTACTGGCATTCCCCCCCGCTTTGCTTTGAGGGGGCCGGGCTTCTATAGGCTGAAGGCAATACCCACACCGTTAGCCGTCAACTGTACAGAGCATATGAGATTGAAAATAGGTATTATCACTATAATTTTCCATGCCCGAGGCGAGCCACAGATACCAGTGTAATGCGTTACACTGCCGTTTGTGCGCTTCAAGCGTGTTCTAGAGCTATGCAGCTGTGCTACACTGCCGTTTGTGCACTGCAAGCGTGTTCTAGAGATATGCAGCTGTGCATGGATGATCTGTAGAGGCTATTGGGGAATTTATCAGACACTTATTGAGTTAGGCTTCGATAGCGATGCTTATCTAAGAATTAAAATTGCTTTAAGCCCTCTGGAAGAACATATTCGCTCCATTTGCGATCCTCACCTGCGACGTGTCCGTGCCATCTTGTGAGAGACGCCTTCCCGGGGTCACCGGGAAGGCGTCTCTCGAACATCGACAATCAAGCACGAGCACTCCACAACAACTGCACGCCGCTAAATGAATCAATCTCACTTTTATTGAATCAAACTAACTTCTATTTTTACGTGCCCATTCTCCGGACGAAAAATTACTTCAGCACTGTAGTGTGTTCTGAGGAACAGAAATTTCTTCTCTACCCGAAGATGTGCCTCTTTCTATTCGCCATACTTGCCTGTGCCTTCCAGATTGGAAAGGTACTGGGAGATATTCATGATGCAAGAGACCCGCCACTGTTTTCGTGGGTGCGCCGCTTATCTGGCTGAAGAAAACTTCATTCTTTGAACAGTAAACGAAGCAAGCCCTAACAAAACTTCACAGGGCACAGGTCCCTTCAAGAATTCGCCCTTGAAACGCTCTCATCCATCCCACGTCGTCGACCCGATGGTGGTTCAATCACTACACGTAAACATACTCTCTTCTGAAGGTTGACACGCCTTCAGTTGTACGCGGTCATCAATCTCCTGACTCAGGAAACTCTTGAAACACTAGAAAACTCTTGAAACTCTCGAAGGCCCCCATATTGAAGAGACCTAAGATTGGCTTGCAGCCACATCTACTCTCAAAATTGCGGTAGTGCCCTCTCCGCGCGACACTCCGCACCTATCAGCCTATGCGGTATCACCAACCGCTCGCCACCATGGCGTCTTTACTCTCTCATCAATCGGATGGGCGGGGTCTCTTCCGCCCCTTCTGTCTCTCTAGTAAACCCAACATCAGGCTGCACCCCTGCCTCCTGCTGGGCGCCAAGAAGTCCGCAGCTTCTCCGTGTGCGGACCTGCTCCCACGCATCAATCACGTTCCCCATCCCAGGGTTACTGGAATTAATTCCTGTCGCTACCTCGCACAGGACCCATGTACGCTCATATGCAGTGCGTTCGTCGGATCTCTCAACTGTTGTACGTTCTACTAACGAAATCCCTTTCGTTGCTTGCTCCACTCTCCGTTTCGCTTAGGCGGCACGAGCTGACCTCGAGCTGACCTCTGCTGCCTGCTGTCCAGCCTGCCGTCCGCAGATATAAGCCATGTAGTCAACTTGTTCCGCGGCTCCTCGTTTAAACGGTTAGCTTTCTCATCACTAAAACGTATAGTCGGCTGTCCACCCGCTTTGTCGACCACGCTTCGTGCCGATGTTGGGCAGTCTGCAATGCAGTGTCCTGCGACTCCAAACCGCTCGTTCCACTTCGCCAAGAGATGTGCTTCTTCGGGTGACAGTCGTCGTGCCTCGTCCTTCTTGCTTGGGTGCGCAGCTTCCGACTTCGCTAGAGCCATTCGTCGTCGAACTGCTAGGTTGGCCACTTCGACATCTACCTCCACCTTCCGATTCCTCCTACGACCTTCCGGCAAATTTGCTTCAGCTGCTCTGCGGTCGCCTTCTCTACTTGCTCCTGCGATTCCTCAGCTCGCGGGACCTCCGCTTGCTGCAGAATCTGGGTACCTACTACCATCTCTAGGACCGCTTCCTTGGCTTCTTCAGCGTTATCAACCAACCCTTTCAGCAATACCCACATATTTACTTCCCCTTGCAGCCGGGACGAAGCAGCGCGCTGTTTCGCAAATGCTAATGACGATTTTGCCGTCAAATCTGACGAAGACAACAAGTCCTCCAAACTGCCCTCCTCCTGTAGCCTACCCACAAGCTCAACTACCTCCTGCCTGTTCTTCCCTGTATTTTCCGTCACCAATTGAAATGTCTCTTTCACGCCTTCTGGCAACACTAAAAGGTACCCAAGATAGGTCCCTAAGCCTTGTCTCCTACATCTCTATGGGGTTTCCCACATCCATCACAAGTTTCTCAGCATCTCCTGCTGCCGCAACAAACGCTTGCCACTTAGTGTTCGGCACAGGCCAAACCTGCCCGTCCAAGGGTGGCAGTCCTGGTGGATGCGCGACTGTATACTCAAGTTCACTGGTTTCATGTTGCTCATGCCTTTTCCACAAGCGCGCCAGATCAGTGACTAGTTCAGCAAGGGCCTTTGACAGATGCACCCTTGCTTCTTCTGCTGCATCAGCTACTCCCTGTGCCTCTCGCATATATGCTGCATCACGCAGCACCTCCATTTGCCCGTGAATCGAGCTACGCGCCCCATACGCACAGCGCTAGAGGCTTCTGCTGCAACCCCTTCAGCGGCGACACGGTTAGGCAGCATCACCAGCTGCTTCTCCTGCAACGAGGACAAGTACGCCATCCGCCGGTGCAGATTCTCTGCAAACCTCCGCACGAAGTTTATACTACTATCGCAGGCCGCCACATCCGGGTATAGTAATTTCGTTCCTTATTTGTTTAACGCCCTTCGGGCAAGAGAAGAATCGGCTGTAAGTGCTGCATCCTTGCATGAATTCAGTCTCCTGATATTGCCGGTAAACATGCCTTGCGTCTTCTAGCGGATCCAGAATCGTTTGTGGTGCTTTGGTTGTGAGCCGCAAGCGCAGCCAGCCCTTCACGATATCCGATCTCTACAGCAGACTTGTTCTGTGCCTCATTTTCTATGTGCTTACTTGTATCATGAACAAAATACTACATCCCTTTCTTTTTACAGTGACAACTAGTAAAGCTGCATGGTTGACGCAGCGTTGCTGTATACGCAATATCTCCAACTAACCAAAATACTCTGCAAATCAATTCCCACATACCCTTCGTCTTGATCTTCCCTTGAAGGTTCTCGCCTCGGCTACTTCTCACCTCTCGCGCGGGACGCCTCGTTGTTCTGGAATACCTCTCTTCATCAAACACGTCCTTTCTAGTTCCCACGAATTCCTTCAACGCCCTGAGGGCCGTCTGCCAGTAGCTGGCTCCGTTAGCTACGATTCAACTGGAATTAGCAGAATAGGGACGGCAGTCCCCAGTCCACTTGTTAGCCGCCATCTGGCGGACGAGCGCTGCACGATCTACTATGCAGAAACTTTTAATAGTTCCCCTTCAAGGTCTGACCAACCAGTCAAGTCCACACCGGTTCGTACCGGGCCCGAAAAACACCGTGGAGGGCGGGGGGGGGGTTCCCCATCGCGGTGATCCCCTGGCCCAAAAGCTCATTGCTCTTGTGAGAGGTTCATATTCCTTAACCGTCGCTCCATACGCTCCAAAGGCACTCCATGTTTTATCCTTTCCACAAGACGTTCTTCGCACAGCCTGGTGCCATCGTATGGCGGCACCCCTCACTGATGCTCTAGTCCGTTGACCGGGTTGCGATCGCCCACTTCGTCGGAGCTGCCCCAGGGGTTCTGTGGGCGAGGGCCAAGCGTTGAAAGAGAAAGGTCCCCAGGGTTCAGAAGAAAAGGAAGAAGGGGAAAAGTGGAATTTCCTTTCATTTCCCGTAACGGCCCCGAAATGCAACGCACGGCGGCCGTCTACCGTGGCTACGTATGTCTACCGTATTGGCATAATGCCTCTGAACTACAAAATCTACGGACAAACTGTCATAATATCGTTACGTTCGTGTTGCTCTGTGGAAAATCCCCGGAATTACGGATCTTCGCTTGGGAAAAATACCAGATAATGGGATCTCCCGAGCTAGCTCCCCTGCCGCGGCCGGGAGTAGAGCCGCCCCCCGGCAAGTCCTACTAGCCGTGTGTGCTGCAGCCGGACCGCTGCTATATGCAATCTACTCTGCACATTACGTCTTACGTTAAAGTCGATAACCAACTTCTAATTAGGACGATCAGGTCCTCACGAGACTTAGCTGCGTCTCTGGGATACGAAGCTACCGCGCGCCAAACCCAGCTGCTGGGTACCACAATGCTACACCCTGTGCTAGGATACTTCTACACTTCTAATTGGATTCACGTTTGGGAAGGGTATGGTAATTATATTAGGATTCTGAGTAAATTAGCCACTCTCTATCTTATAATCAGATTGCTGTAGTGCACCGGCATGTAGTGCCCGTGCACTACAGCTACTCTGCCGTTTGTGCACTGCAAGCGTGTTCTAGAGATATGCAGCTGTGCATGGATGCTCTGTAAAGGCTATTGGGGAATTTATCAGACACTTATTGAGTTAGGCTTCGATAACGATGCTTATCTAAGAATTAAAATTGCTTTAAGCCCTCTGGAAGAACATATTCGCTCCATTTGCGATCCTCACCTCCGACGTGCCTGTGCTGTCGCGTGAGAGACGCCCGCACGGGGTCACCGTCGGCGCACCAAACTTCGACGATCAAGCACGAGCACTCCACAACAACTGCACGTCACTAAATGAATCAACTTCACTTTTATTGAATCAACCTAACTTCTATTTTTACGTGCCCATTCTCCGGACGAAAATTTGCTTCAGCACTGTAGTGTGTTCTGAGGAACAGAAATTTCTTCTCTACCCGAAGATGTGTCGCTTTCTATTCGCCATGCTTGCCTGTGCCTTCCAGATTGGAAAGGTACTGGGAGACATTCATGATGCAAGAGACCCGCCACCGTTTTCTTCTAGCAACAATTCCGAGGCCGGAAAACAGCCTATCATAAATGGTATTGCCGCCGTAGCGCGCAGAACGCGGCACGAACCTTCGGTCTTCACTGCAGTATCCACGTTGCTTGTATCCTTGGTTGTGGGTTTTCTACTCCTGCGCTGCTTCACCGCTCTCACCTCCAGCGGAAATATTCATAAATTCGGAATGAGCTCTAGAAGGCTAGCCTCTGAAATCGACGCAAAGTGTACCGTGAGTATTCCGAGGGCAAAGAGTGGGTAGTCAATCAAATGTCATACGACTGCAAATCTCCTCTACCTGAGGGCTGGCGGGAATTGAGTTGGCCGGAAGTTCTTGAGAAAAAACTAGATGAATTGTATATTACCGTTTTGCACATTGGAGTCGTTCCACAGCAGTGCAGGGCTGTCTACGAGGCGGCACAGGAAAAGCTCAGGCTAGCATTGATCTCCCAACACGGGTTGCTGCCAATGGCATGAATGATTATGTGAACCATACCTGCTATGAACTTGTCGATGTGCCAAAGTGTTCTGTAGATGCTCCGCTAGTCTAGGCATTGCTTCATTGTTGAAATGACGTGAGCTCGCTATATCGGTCGCTGCGGTATCCAGGCAACATTTTTAGTTACTTCACGTGTCAGGTGCCTGTCCCTGCTGTTCCAAAGATTTCGTAGGACATACAGAGGCACTATACATTATTGTGCAGGTGTCTAGCATTGGAACAGTAGGTGCAGATGAATATTTTGTAGGGCATACAAAGGTATTCCACTTTCATGTATTGTGCACTTCAGTTTTCAGGTGTAATGGTTGCATGCTCTGTTCGCAGTGTGTGTCGGCACCATATGGTACATCCGTGACATCGCCGATGTAGCGTTGCAAGAGGGGCCGGTCAGCAGCCTAAGATCCGTTAGATATTATATTCTAGTTGAGCGTCCACGATGCTGTAGTGTGGGAACGCGCTGCAGAAGGTGAGCCGGGCAAACATGACTGTGCATTTTGTGGCTTGTATTTCCGATGCCCCCTCGTAGGGTAGCCGGCAAACTTGGGATGCAACCCATAATCGGGAATACCTGCATGTTGTGGCTACTATGTCGGATTCCCCCTCATTGTTTGTGGGTGACTCGGTGAGTGGTATCCCTCTTGAACAACTAGCAGATTGATTGAAATCGGCTAGCGTAGGTGAAGTTACAATTGCAGATATGTGAAGATGCATCCGCCTGTCGGACACTGAGTTGCGTCCATCTGCACTTCGCTGCCCACTGGATCTGCAGCGAAGTGAAGATGGACGCAACTCCAAGGGTGCTTGCCAGTGTTCGACGGCGCCTAGCTTTTAAAAGTGTGTGCACCATACTGTGAGGCTTGATAGAGGCTCTGTGACGAATGGGTTCAGGAAGGTTGCAGCGCGACAGCTTCCGTCCGTCACAGAGCTGATGCCGCTGCGTGGGTTGGGCTCGCGGCTACAAACGCGCTGCGGGTTATGGCCGTAGGGAAGCGGCCATTGCAGCGGCAGACGCTTATCCCTGAATATTTTGTAGGGCATACAAAGGTATTCCACTTTCATGTATTGTGCACTGGGCCGGTCAGCAGCCTAAGTTCCGTTAGATATTATCTTCTAGTTGAGCGTCCACGATGCTGTAGTGTGGGCCATCGTTGCAGAATGTGAGCCGGGCAAACATGACTATGCATTTTGTGGCTTGTATTTCCGACGCCCCCTCGTAGGGTAGCCGGCAAACTTGGGATGCAACCCATAATCGGGAATACCTGCATGTTGTGGCTACTATGTCGGATTCCCCCTCATTGTTTGTGGGTGACTCGGTGAGTGGTATCCCTCTTGAACAACTAGCAGATTGATTGAAATCGGCTAGCGTAGGTGAAGTTACAATTGCAGATATGTGAAGATGCATCCGCCTGTCGGACACTGAGTTGCGTCCATCTGCACTTCGCTGCCCACTGGATCTGCAGCGAAGTGAAGATGGACGCAACTCCAAGGGTGCTTGCCAGTGTTCGACGGCGCCTAGCTTTTAAAAGTGTGTGCACCATACTGTGAGGCTTGATAGAGGCTCTGTGACGAATGGGTTCAGGAAGGTTGCAGCGCGACAGCTTCCGTCCGTCACAGAGCTGATGCCGCTGCGTGGGTTGGGCTCGGGGCTACAAACGCGCTGCGGGTTATGGCCGTAGGGAAGCGGCCATTGCAGCGGCAGACGCTTATCCCTGTGTACATCCATCGAATGTTACACATCGTGGACGTTTAAACGTAGTCGTTCAAGCCAGTTCCAGTCTGTTGGATAGTGGGCCGCTTTGTAACTAGGTTGGACAGACAATGGGATGATGCGGATAATTGCCGGAGAGCACTTTCGTGATGGCTAGCAGGCCTGTCTGTGTGGAGTAGTCGACTGTTCACGGTGTTGTAGCATGAGCCGTGGAGCCGTAGGGCTTTACTCCGTCAAGAGCTCTATACGACCGTGTCGGCAGGATGTACGTAATGGCAGAAATAAGTATCACTGCGGAGGCACGCTGGGGAAGTACATCGCATATGCCAGTTCGCCCCGCGGAAAGTGAGGACAGCCTCAGGAGCAGTGCTGCTGCAAAGGTTGTAGCCTTCGCGCGCAGGGCAGGTGCACAGGTTACCAGTCTGTTGGATAGTGGGCCGCTTGGTAACTAGGTTGGACAGACAATGGGATGATGCGGGTAGTTGCCGGAGAGCACTTTCGTGATGGCTAGCAGGCCTGTCTGTGTGGAGTAGTCGACTGTTCACGGTGTTGTAGCATGAGCCGTGGAGCCGTAGGGCTTTACTCCGTCAAGAGCTCTATACGACCGTGTCGGCAGGATGTACGTAATGGCAGAAATAAGTATCACTGCGGAGGCACGCTGGGGAAGTACATCGCATATGCCAGTTCGCCCCGCGGAAAGTGAGGACGGCCTCACGAGCAGTGCTGGTGCAAAGGTTGTAGCCTTCGTGCGCAGGGCAGGTGCACAGGTTGTAGCCCTCGCAGATGTGCAAAGAAGTCCAAACGGGTCCTCGGCGTGCCTGTCTAGCACAGCAGCAAGGTGTAGGTTGCACGCCTCAACTCGTGCTATGCGTGACGAGTGTTCGATGCACATACAGTCGCGATAAGGAAAGTCGCTAACTCGGAGAGTTGTATGTAGCGGAGGAGAGTTGTACCCTAACGTATGTAGCGGAGACAGCGCCAGCCTCCGAAGACACCTGCTTCCCAGTAACTGTCACTATTGTGTGCCTAAATATTGCTGGTCAATATGCAAATCTGCAGAGGCATCTATGCTGAGGATGCAGGAGGGCACGTGGCGGTCGGCAACTTAGATGCAGAACCCAAATTCATCACATTTGCAGGGGCTGAGAGGCAACACATGTCATTCATGCCATTTTCTAGGCCAATCCGTCTTACGGGAGACAGGCGCCATGCCTAACTCGATGCTTCATTTCCGTTTCACGGTTGCTTCTGCCGCCGCAATACTAGCACGCTCTAGGTAGAGATAGCAGTCATGTAGACACGGTGAGTTTCATGCTGCCCTGGGAGAGCTGTAATAGTCCTAACTGCAATTGGGTCACCCCTGCCAACAAGATGAAATTCGAAGTTTCCGACCGCTCAACGAGAGCGCCAGAAACGTCGAAATCCAAATAGAAGGCCATAGCAAACGGCATGAGCTGACGAAAATGTGCTTCCCCATCCAAGCATGCTCTGATTGGTAAGCACTGGGTTGAACACTGAAGGGTGATGAGCTGAGGCAATGGAACTGTTTGTGGACGTACCTCCACAAATAAGCTAATGACAGTGTAATCTAAGCACTCTAAGGAAATTCCCATTTCGTGCATGCAAGTAAATGCTGTTCACAGCATGTCCGTTTCTCGGGGTGTCAGCATGTGCGTATTTCGGGGTGTCATGCATTTCACCCTGAGGAAGCTCTTTAGAGTTGCCGTAGCTTACCGGTATGCTGCGCCTGCGCCATTCACCCGTTACAGACGCCTCGCTAGTGTCAAGCACAATACGCTGCGAAGGACAACAGGTGCAGCCCTAAGTTTGAAGAAGCACTATACTTAACTGCGGTTCGGCTGTTGCCTGGCTTAAGATAACCTAGATAAGCATGCAGAGTTGTATACTACAGTTTAGGGTTGTAGTTGTATAATACAGTTGGTAAGGAAATAGGTTTTGTGTTGGGGTGGTATAATTTTGGAATACAGATTTCTTATACATTTATGCATCAGCAGTGATATCCAACGCTGCGACACTGAGAATGCCAGCTTTTCCAGAACTGGTCTGAGAACAGGTGGTAGGTGTGGCGTTATCGAAAGCACACACGTCCCTGGTTTTTGGCCTTTCCACAGGACACGCTTGAGGAAACGCTTCAGATAAGCGCCAAGCCGTCTCAGTGCCGCCTCTATTGGCGTTGTCTGCTCTTCGTGTTTGCTCGGGGATCATCTTGATACAAAGTTCAGGAACGCAGAGAGTAGCCAATTAAGGATTGGCTACTCTATGCTTTCCTGAACGTTGTCTCAAGATGAGTCATGAGTCTGACGTGCATGCCCGTATCATCGTGGGACGTGGATGGGCCACTTTGCAGTGCTTGTCATTCGATGTTTTACTCCCATTGGAGCTGCTGCATTGTTATTTTGATTTTCCACGGTGTGCGTAACTCCAAAATCTGCCGTATCCTTGGCCACCACCCGCAATATCTGCAGCATGATCCGCCTATAACATCCGCCATATAACATCCGCCGCACTCCTTGCAGGCTAGCTGACGACGGCATTGGAGTATGATTGCTGCACCATCATCCGAACCCAGGAGGTGCGTTAAAGAGTGAAGAATGGGGAAAATGCACTGGTAGGATCTCGAGTCAGCCCCCGACCCATACGGGTTAGAGGTCGATTGCCGCTTGGCTGCTCATGAAGATGGCTTAGAAGGGTTCCTTCGATAGTACTTGGGAAATTACGGGCTGGCAGGATAAAGGGGCTGAGCGGATCCCAGAGTCTTTGGGCGATATAGCAGGCAATGGGATCAGGATGCCAGTTCTAGTGTCCTGCCAACAGGTGGATAACGTTCTTCGGCTCTGATTATAATGGAAAGGTCGGCTCGAATTATAATGGAGAGGGTCTCTTAGGCTCTGCCTGAATCCACGTGTTTTTTATCTACGTGAGGTTGCTAGAGCGCGGGTGCACGCCTTAGAAACTGCGAAACTCGTAGATCAAAGGTTAGCTTGTTTGTTGCAAAGAAACATTTTTGCTACTCATTGATTCCTGGAGTGAGTCAGGGTGAGCTTGCAAAGGCGCAATCAGACGTAGCTCTGTGTATGCAAATGAATTTGCTCCCAGTGAATGCAGAACAGCAACAGATTAATTGACATGGATGCCTGCGTCGACAACTGCAGTGGCATGATGTGGGTATGTGGGCGGATCAGTTGGTGCGGCTTAACGCTAAATGTGTAGGCAATCCCTGTTGCATCCATAGTTATGTGCAGCAGTTGTTCATTACAGTCAAGCATGAGTGGGGTTTTGCTCATACCGTGTTAGACTAAGTGTTGCAAATTGTAAATTTCCCACTACTGTGTCTGGGCAGCCTTTAGTCTACCAGTTACTTTACTGCCGGTATTATGCAGAGAGGGAGCTTCATGGTCAAATGGAGTCTTTGGGCGATATAGCAGGCAATGGGATCAGGATGCCAGTTCTAGTGTCCTGCCAACAGGTGGATAACGTTCTTCGGCTCTGATTATAATGGAAAGGTCGGCTCGAATTATAATGGAGAGGGTCTCTTAGGCTCTGCCTGAATCCACGTGTATTTTATCTACGTGAGGTTGCTAGAGCGCGGGTGCACGCCTTAGAAACTGCGAAACTCGTAGATCAAAGGTTAGCTTGTTTGTTGCAAAGAAACATTTTTGCTACTCATTGATTCCTGGAGTGAGTCAGGGTGAGCTTGCAAAGGCGCAATCAGACGTAGCTCTGTGTATGCAAATGAATTTGCTCCCAGTGAATGCAGAACAGCAACAGAGATTAATGGACATGGATGCCTGCGTCGACAACTGCAGTGGCATGATGTGGGTATGTGGGCGGATCAGTTGGTGCGGCTTACCGCTAAATGTGTAGGCAATCCCTGTTGCATCCATAGTTATGTGCAGCAGTTGTTCATTACAGTCAAGCATGAGTGGGGTTTTGTTCATACCGTGTTAAACTAAGTGTTGCAAATTGTAAATTTCCCACTACTGTGTCTGGCCAACCCTTAGCACTGCAGCAGTAGCATTGCAGCACAAGTGCATTACAGTATGGGCGGATCAGGTGGTGCTGCTTACAGCTAAATGTGTAGGCAATCCCCGCTGCATCCATAGTTATGTGCAGCAGTTGTGGAACTGCATCAGGAAGCGATCACATCTCGCAGTACACTGAGATTTGAATGTCGGCATGAAGCAACTCTTCGCAAGACTATGGTGTTTGGAGCCTTAAAATCAACTCTAGGCGAGGAACGTTTAGCGCATGCTACTCCTTTTAGTAGCATGCTTCGTTCAGTCCCTGTGGCGTTACCGTTGTGCATGCACTGAACGCAGCCAGTGCGTTGAAATATTGATTCTTCGTGTTGTGTGTTGGGTTTATTTTCACTTGCTCGTACCTAATAAACTTCTGCAACACGTGCTGGACAGGACCCGTTGTTTGCTTAGCAACAATGGCATTTTCCAACACGTGTTGCAGAAACCCCGAGCTGGTCACGTCTTGCGTGCCCTTCCACAACCTGTCGGATCATCTGCGGCACAGTATAGAACGTGCCACTAGTTGATTACAGCATGAGTGGAGTTTTATAGTTCATGCCGTGTTAGACTAAATGCTGCAAATAGTAAACTAACCACTACTGTGTCTCTCCAACCCTTAGTCTACCAGTTTACTGTTGGTATTATGCTGCGACGCATCTCCGTGGTTATATTCAGTCATTTGTCGCAAACCAAGCAGTCCAAGAGAATCATGTGCTGCTGCAGTCCAAGAGAATCATTTGCTGCTGGTCTGGGTGAAGGGGAGCACACACCCGGCCTCTCAAAACACAGGGAAACGCAGCAGTAGTGCATATGCTAAACTACGTTCTACGTGTAAAAGCGTTCGTGCATTGCATATGTACGCAGTTCTAGTGTCCTGCCAACAGGTTGATAACGTTCGTCGGCTCTGATTATAATGGGAAGGTCGGCTCGAATTATAATGGAGAGGGGTTCTAAGGCTTTGGCTGAATCCACGTTTTGTATAGACGAGAGGTTGGTATTGCACCCTGCGCACGCCCTGGAAAAACCGCCAGACCTGCGAAGAGTCTTGACACATCTGCAAATGCTCCTGCGCGGGTGACTAACCAGTGAACCTTCGTCTGCATACCGCACCCTGCGACTGCATGTACGCCTGGGGCTTTATCATATTGGTTCATACGTCATTACCTCCACTAGAAATGGATTTCGTTCATTTCGTAGCATTGGAGACACCCCATGGGCGGAGTATACGAAAACAATGTGGACTGTAGTGTGGAAGTGCAGTCAGATGCAAACAGTGTACGACAAATGCTCCATTCGATTTCATGTTTTAGCATTTTTGTTGTGAGCATGCACAGGCGTGATCAGAAGTACATGCGATGGTAACAGAACCTCGACCATGAACAACAAGGAGATGCCCTTGGATGTGTAGCGCAATCAACCCCTTTTCCATCTCTGCATGCGTGTTATAGGTGTATCGGGAAGCGATCAGATATGAAAATGTATCTTTCTGGAGCAGATGGCAACACGGAGTACACTGACTTCGGAGGCAAGCCACATACACAGTTAGCGGAGCAGCAGACCGAAGGACTTCACCGCTATACTAAATAGGTTTTGGGAACATTAGGACCAACCAAGGACGGCCTTTTAGCGAGCATACATCGTTGTATCGCATTCGGAATCTGTGCATGCATTGCGTTCAGCAAGTGCGTTGAAATACTACTACTTCGTGACCTGTTCTGGATTTGAACGACTGCTGTTCAAACGTGTTGCGAGGTGTCAATTGGTGTGAGGCTGGAAGTTCACTGTGCACAGTATTGGCCAATTAATTGCCGGTGTTAATCAGTGAGGGAACTCGCTATACTAAATAGGTTTTGGGAACATTAGGACCAACTCACGCAAGGACGGCCTTATAGCGAGTATACATCGTTGTATCGCATTCGGAACCTGCGCATGCATTGCGTTCAGCAAGTGCGTTGAAATACTACTACTTCGTGATCTGTTCTGGATTTGAACGACTGCTGTTCAAACGTGTTGCGAGGTGTCAATTGGTGTGAACTGTTTACTCTCATTTGTTCGACTTCTGTTTACTCCCATCGAGAGGCTGGAAGTTCACTGTGCACACTATTGGTCAATTAATTGCCGGTGTTAATCAGTGAGGGAACTCAGTTGCTGTGTTCGATCACATGGGGCAAGGCGAGGTGGGACTTCCCCTAAAGGAGATGGACAACAAATGTTTCCCTTGCGTAAACCGACGGCAAATAGGCAAGAGACAGACAACCGAATGACAAACCATGTATGTGTAAAGGCAGCATGGTGTGGCAGATGGAATATGTGACATATCCACCATAGAGACCTGCCATCACTTCAAAGAAGGTGTGTGCTTGACATGAGCAGTCTAGCCGTGTTTTTCATATTTGTGCGCATGCTTAAATGTGCAGGAGCAATTCATCCTCCACAATCCTCAGTTGTAGGCTAGCTGACAGCGGTGCTTTGTTCGATCACATGCGGTAAAGGAGATGGACAACAAATGTTTCCCTTGGGTAGACAGACAGCAAATAGGCAAGAAACAGACAACCGAATGACAAACTATGTTCCATGTGTAAAGGCAGCGTGGTGTGGCAGATGCAATGTGTGGCATATCCACCATAGAGACCTGCCATCACTTCAAAGAAGGTGTGTGCTTGACACGAGCAGTCTAGCCGTGTTTTTCATTTGTGCGCATGCTTAAATGTGCAGGAGTAATTCATCCTCCACAATCCTCAGTTGTAGCCTAGCTGACAGCGGTAGTGCCATATGGCAACATAGTCATCCGAACGCAGGAGGTGGGTTCGCGATTGGAGGTAACGCATGTGCTCCCCTCCAAAGGATCCGAATATACCTGCCATAAGTCTGATATTTAGAATCCTAGTATTCAATAAGTTGCACACATTTACACATTGGTTTGAAAGGGTCCTTTCGACAGTACTTGAGCCATAACGGGCAGGCAGGAGAAAGGGACTGAACGGACCCAAGAGCCTTTGAGCGATGTAGCAGGCAATGGCACCACGACGTCCGTTCTTATGTTCAGCCAACTGCTTGACATTGCGTCCCGCCTCCGATTATAATGGAAAGGGTCTTATAGGCTGTGGCTGAATCCAGGTGTGTGCAGACGTAGCTGCCACTAAAAGGCAGCGTGTCACTGGTGTCTCATTCTATTTGGGGTGTCTGTTTCTATGTTTTGGCGCGAAGCCTGTATGCAAGTTGATCAGATTGTTGAGCTTCGACACCGCCACTTTCTCGAATTAGTCATAATAGTTTGCTACCCTGTTGAAGCTGCTGGCTTATATTTTTGCGCGGTACGTGGGCTACGAGACATATCGTCTTTAGGGCGTCTTTCCGGCACATGGCAAGATGTCGAGGCTACACTGCAACGACGCATCGCATCTTTGATGTTACGGACACTGATGCGAAAGCGCTATTTCGCCGATATCTTCCTCCTGGTGCGGGCGACCTGCCTTCGAGTGAGCAAGCCACCTAACCCAACTTGAAAGGGAGACGGACTGCGCCCATTCGATCTCTGTCTCTGTCTGTCTGTTTGTCTGTCTGTCTCACTATGGCCTGAAGAGCTTTGCAGATACTCCGGGCAGTGTGACCAGAAGTGTCTGACAGGAGCAAGCATTGTTGTGAGTGCTTGTACGAGAATTGGCAATTGCCGATGGGATTCGTAATATTCGTGCGGTGAGTGCAAGTGGTGTATTCAGGCCCAAGCGTATAGGTCGGTGTTTTCAACACATTGTGATTATTCAGTGGGTACGCATTTGCTACGAATTATGGCAATCCTTATGCGGTAATGAAGATAAATATTGTGACCACAGGCAGCGATCACTCATCACTCAACGTGGGGATTTGCCAGAGTGTAAGGATTTCCTGCGAGGTACAGCGATTTCTTGAGTATCATTAAGTTACGGTGTGGATTGCTCGAGCATTTAGAGGTTACGGTGTTCATAGGTGCCGTGGTGAGCGCACATGCACCAATATGTTCACACCACGAGAAATGGATGTGATCCATTTGCAGGTGAGAAACCAGTGGCTCAGCAGAAGCTTCTCTATTAGCTGGCATATGGGGCCCAGGTGGGCAGCTCATCACGAATTTACGAACTGAAATGCCACGAAATACCTATCTGCACAGGTGCATTGTATTGGCTGCTGTGTGTTACACACGATTTGGCCCGATCGCCTAATGAGCCAAACATGCAGGCGCACGCCTGCCATGAACTTGGCACCGTTCCACACTAGTTTACATCAGACATGGGTCTGCAGAGAAATTCCTGTCTTGCTTTGCGTAACAATCAACCAAACAAAATCATTTGCCGGCCGCCCTACTGTAGTGTTATGGTCACCAGATATAGACGTGCCTGCGGTAGCTTTATGGACACTAGATACGCATGCAAAAGTGTAAACGGCTTGCGTCAGCGTCGGCGTAGGCTCGAGGGTGCGCTTCTGTGGCTCCCAAATATGCAGGCGCTTGTTTTTTGTTGTACTTTTAGAAAGCGCTCAACCGTTGTCTAGGCAGACAAAGCAAGACGTCTCCGAAACGGCGATGCAGAAGCCCCTGCTATGTGGGAAAAGACAACACACAGAGCAGGGGCTTGTGCATCGCTGTTTTGGACACGTTTTGGTTTGCCCGCCTAAATAACGGTTGGACAATCGGTCACCGATTAACCTGTCGTTGCGGCTTAGTTTGATGCGGTCGTCAGCCACGAAATTAGGCCAGACGTTCGTACATTACCTCGCTGTATCTGTGCCTAAAGAATACGCTTAGCTCCTGCGCTGTCGATGATGCTAAGGACACACCGAGGGAATAGGTTCAACGTCAGGTGGCTCTGCATGCTGCTCCATCACATTTGGCGCGTGTTATTCGCAGCTGGTGAGTTGAGATGCAGTGGTGCATTCCACAAATTTGGCGGATGACACGGGGCTGTTGCGGGGTTCTGTACGCTGGGATGTACACTAGGGCCTTTGGCACCTTTAGACAGATTTGGAAACATATACTTCGAGCACATGATAACAGAAGGTGCGAGGGGCTGCTGCATATATACCACGCGAATCAGCTCCCGTGCATTGAGAATTTGGTTATCACTTTGCAGCTGCCTCGATATGTGCCCGTGAGCAACTAGTACAGGCGAAAATGTATACATCGCGGCCTGCCTCTTAGCAGCTACTGACGAATGTATATAAATATCGAGACCAAATGATAGCAGAAAGTGCGATGGGCTGATCAGTCGTGTCTGGTTATCAAGTTGTATCTACCTCCATGCTGCGTGCATATCACCGTCGGTTATTCAATGACGACGTGCCAATGTGTCAGGCTGGCAGCAGACTAAATGGAGAAGTCCATTTGGTTCTGATCCCTGTGGGTTCTTGTTCGTGTGGGGAAAATCAACGTATGTTGTGGAAGGCTGCTGATACACAATCCCAGCGATGTCGTAAGAACGTTTCCGTAAACCGGCAGTGGATTTTTCAAACAGACAGGTACACCTACGGAGTTGCTTAAAGAAAGTGGGCGCCTGTGGAGGACAACTTGTGCAATTCGCATCCATCCACCATAGTAGCCATTTCGGCACCTCAAAGTTTACGGGGTAACTGAAAACCGTGAATTGCACGTTTCCTTGAAATCCCAGGTGGTGAGTTCAAGAGAAACATCCACGCAAACCGAATGGAATTTTGGGCTCATCTACTCATACAAATTTCTTCTTAGCACGAACCGTATTGCCGGGCAATGCTTCGTCGTCCGACACAAGGACACCGCGACACACATTTTCGCCGGTCGACGAGGTCCAAATACTGGACTTTGCGCGTTTGGCGTGTACTGCATCCTGCTGAGTCCCGCCACCAAGCAAAACTGCTGTGCGACAGTTTGCGTTTGTTGCGAACAAGACTGAGATGGCGCAGGTTTCCACAGGTGGATGTGCTACCTTCTCGCATAGATTGCGAGTGCATGAAAGTTGAACAGAACCACAAAACTAGTGTTTTGTCATGCAATTGCAGTCTATGAGTGAGCACTCCATGCCGTGATTTCTGGCCAGACACTTTCCAACGGGTCTAGGCGGTGCGGGTCGAAACGACAAATACATTTGTTCTGAACCCGACCATGTTCTCTCCATGGTCAGACCGACAGCCCCACGCTACCGTGCTGTGAAAGAAGGCTAACCAGGGATGGGTTGTAAAGGCATTTGGGGAAGAAGGGTTTAGCATTCGGTTTATTGTGGTACTAAACATATGCGGTTGTCGCCTGAAGCTGCCCAAACCGACTATCTAGATATTACACACCATATATTGCTAATCGTGCGCCAACGCGCATGGATGTGTTCAACACGTTGCTAGGCATTGACTGGCGTGTGGTGCACGCTAACGCACCCGTGAGTATTCCAAAACGTTCTAGAAGGTTTGTAAGGTCTAGGATCTTACAACGGCACAAGGCTGTGCGTTGGACGGAGGAAAGCAGCATGATAAACCAAGCCAGCTTGCCTCCCACCAGGCATGTGTCCATATGAATCCTGAGATTATATTTGATCCCGCCTACTTTGGCTCCGTGGTTGCGTCAGAAGGGCTACGTTGGCCCTGTCTGGACTAGCTTGTGCTACCTACCGTACGTCTCGAGTGCATTAACGCTTACGGTTATAAACAGGTTGGCGCACTGTACTTGCCAATGAGCACTAAAATCCACAGAATCTCCCGGCATTAGCTATCTGTCACAAAAGACGCATGAAAGCAAACCCTGGGGCTTCGAGCAAATTATTGCCGTTCTGGGGGTGAAGCAATCACCGGTATTCAAGCAAGATGCGTCCCCATCCTATATGACCGTGGCGTTATCTGGCATTTTGTGTACGAAGCAAAAGCTGGCACAAGAAATTAGGGCTGCAAGCCTCTTCTGAGACTATCCACCGCTTTTAGGGCAAGGTCCATGATTAGCCGTACCCAACAAGAACTGGGCAGTGGCGACAATCGTCATTTGGGGCAGCCGTATTGCTTTTGCCACAATCGTTGCAGATTGTACGTTCCTTTACATTAGGCAGTACCAGCGATTCTGCCTGTAGCAAGCCTGGTTAGTACAGGAATCCCTAGTCACCTTATCAAGATAGAAGTGGTAACCACTGTGCGTGAAGACTGAATAATATGCACATCTTGGACATTCGGATACCACTTGGTACGGGTACCAGCTAGTGCGTGCGAACACGATTAGCCCCTAACAGTTGGCAAGCTGTCCAGTGATTTGGCCAGGTTTGCGCCAGTGCACCAACGTGTGGATGATACACTATCACTTGTATGCGCTTGCAATGTATCCACAGGCAAGTCCGTGGCCAGGAAAATGTGAAAGCAAAGCAAGTCATCGCGGTTCGGGGTCTCTCTGCACTCTGTACAGCAGAAACAACACCTAGCCATAGTAACCTGGTTCGCCGGTGTTTGCGTGGGGGTGGATGTGCGATTACCAAGATTGTGAGAACACATAATACCTGTTTGAGTTTCTTGCGCATGAATACCAATGTATGTGCTGAACCTTACATACAGGTAAAGGTCGCGGACGTTGCAAGCAAAATGCCCCCAAGTCTTGCGCTCAGTCGGCGAAGGAATCTAATATTCTGGTTGACTCTCGTTAGCAGAATTCTGTTCAATTCTGCAACCCCGACGCTTTGCCAGGGAGTGAGCGTTTGTGAAGATTGATCGCTATCCTTCTTCCTGCTCAACCCTCTTGTGAGACCGTATTAGTTTGTTGCTAGTGCTGCTGTATCAACAGCAAAACCTGAGAACACCTTCCGACCCAACAGCAAGTGTTTCGATCATTTCCGTCAACCCGATGCATTAAGCTGTGTACCCTGTTTACGTTAGGCTGCTCCAGGCATTTTGGACAGGACCGCATGCTCTACGGATCTCCAGATAATTCTCGCTTAACCCATGCTTTATGTAACAGTAGATGGTGTAAGGTGGCGTCCAGCTGTAATGCGTACACCATTGTTTTTCACGGGAACTCGGGAATCGCCGTCCTGGAAAGGCAAGTACTACTGCTACTCATCAAAACCACCAGGGTACTAAAGCGCGTGCTTCTGAGTACTTGCCTTTCCAGGACGGCGATTCCCCAGAGTAGCAGTAGGTTCCAAAGGGTCCACATAACTTCCTCAAGCAAACCGAATGTGGCAAACGACCTAGTTTAGGCTTGGTGGAGATATTCTGGCAAGGAATCTGTTTCTGAAAAAGCTCCATGGTTGGTGTCTTGGCGGCAGACTGCCGCAAACCCCAAAACGTCTGGTGAGCCAGGTGTTGCGTTGGAGCTCAACGACTCCAACCCATTTTACCACATATGCAAGACTCCAAAACCTATGCATGAGAAAGAATCAGTTCTTTTCACTGCGCCCTCATGCTTAATGTATGCACTATATGTTCTTTTCATTGCACCCTCCTGTTTAATGCTTCCGTCGTGCAAACTAAGGGAGTGAGGCAGCGCCACAGCGGTATTCCAGCTGCAATAGCATTCACTACCGACATGCGGCACTGCATCCAGAGTCATGTTTGCTAGCAGCGTTGCAGTTCGTTGCATTGAACGGAAGTCACTAAGCTGCTGGATCAAGCAACCGTTCCCTTCTTTAAAGAGCAGATTGGACGTGCTTCCGCAGGCTACCCATGCAAGGACTACGGCTGCCCCATAGCAATAATTTCACATATAAACTAACATATTGATCGGTCAGGCTGTGCGAATATACAATAGATGCAGTGGCACCCAGCGGGCTGTCTGTCAGGGATTGCAGTAACCTCTACGTGAGGGACCTAGATACGTACGATGCACTGTCGGAATAGCCTATATACACCGAACAGGTCGTATGTCCCAATGGGATGCGTACTAAAGTGAACGCAATTGGATTCGAGCCTCTCCAAAGCCTGGTGTCCTTGCGAGTGTAGACCCAGAATCCAGCAGCGCAGCTGGACCACTGCGTGCAGTGCTGGGGTGCAGCATTAAGCTGCGTGAAGCTGGGAATATATAACCGCGAGCCCAACAATGCTGGCCCAACCAACAGGCCGTGATATCAACTTTTGGTGCTTCTACAAATATGTAGCCCGTTCAATATTTTCGCCGCCCATCCTGTGTTGTTGGAAGTGCTGCGTTGAAGAACCGAATAAGCATGATAGTTGGATAAGATCAGGTACAGCCCAGACGACACAACAATTTGAAGAATATGTTCTACATGCACAATACCTCTGCAGGTTTATCTACTAATATGCTGATATTTCCTATGGGACTGAATCTGGTTCTTCGACAGCGCATGTTGACACAACTCCCGGATCGCATCAGTAAGAACAGCTCTGCATGAACAATCGAATGTTTGCCGACTGTGTGATGTGAGAGAGCCTGTCGTCTGAGGCAAGTGTCTCCTTTGTGTTTGTTCCTGACTCACCTGCGCTGTGAGAGATCCTGTTGTCTGAGGCAAGTGCCTCCTTTCCGCTTGTTCCAGACTCCGTGATCTGGAACTTCTTAACAGGTTTCTCTGGGCGTTTGCGTCCTGTGCACAAACAGTG
>CAJFCX010000159.1:0-33325 GCA_904066255.1 Eimeria sp. OTU-X | reverse complement strand
GACTGCTGTACAAGGACCTGCGTGAGTGGACGTGCATCTAGTGGGTTAAAGGAGTCTTATTTGGCTCGGTGCAGTATGTAACATTTGTTTCGTCACGGGTAAGTGCAGTCGGTGAGTGTACGACTAGTATATCTTTGGGTTTTGCGTTTTGGGCTGGACGCATTTGATCGGATCTACATGTGAAGGGTTGGCCGACCTAGTTGGAGATCCAGTGTTCTACTCGAGCACACCGTTTTGTATATACGTCTGCAGCATGTTCCATGGCGCCAACCTTTTATCAGCAATCTGCGCTTAATCAAGTATTTGCAGATCCATGTTCGTTTGGTGGGGCGTCTCTCATAAGTGCAATGACGTTGCACATCGCACAGATACGCCAACCTTTGGATAACCTGCATGCTCTGTTCACCGAAGCCATTTGTTGTTCATTTTCCCACATGTGCTGAAGTAGCGCGCCATCATGTCTTCTGCACCTGCGCTTGTGCTCCAGAGAGTATGCACATTTTGTAGTGGTTTATGTGGATATGCTCAGAGGGCTACAATGTGCAGCGGCTATGCGACTTACTGCTGACATGGGTCTGGACGGAGTCGTTTATCGATTGCCCCTATGTGAATGGGGTTACTGTGTGCGTTCAGAAGCATGCACGTTTGTAGAAGGCATCCTGCACACGCAGGATAATAGCAGTCAATCGTTTCGCCGTGGTCGTGCTTTTTTTCGGCGTTCTGAGGGCGTGGTGAGGCGGCCCTTGGTTGTGCGTTTGTCGTATAGGCTGTGGCTATACACGCTACTGCACGAATTGGATATTGCTGTGTCTTCGGAGAGCAGTAAAGTGCAGGAAGGGAGGGGGCGCTTGTTCTGATACAGGTAAGGGCTGTGTGCGAGATGCGGTGGAGCTCTTTTCTGGACGACTGCAGTACAAGGGGATGCCTGAGTGAACGTGCATTGGGTTGTTTTAAGGAGTTTGATCGGCTTGGTCAAATAT
The DNA here is from genome assembly GCA_904066255.1 of Eimeria sp. OTU-X. Classification (NCBI taxonomy): domain Eukaryota; phylum Apicomplexa; class Conoidasida; order Eucoccidiorida; family Eimeriidae; genus Eimeria; species Eimeria sp. OTU-X. The sequence continues at coordinate 32,345 of CAJFCX010000159.1, read as the reverse complement.
GTTCCAGTGGTTGGCGTTTGACTGGCCGCGTTCAAGGAATGAACCACTAGTGTTCTGTGGCTCTTCGCGCTTCACTGTAAACGTTTAACCGCACCTGCTGGGGTTAGAAGGAGCCTTGTGAGCAGCGACTGTGGGACCTCCCGAGGTCGTAGGACTGCACCGGGGGTAGGCGCTGACGTTGTTCGTACAGGCACATGGTAGTTTGTGAACGAAGTGTGCGTTGCGCGGCTGTCGTGGCCAGCGTGATTCATCAGCATGGCTGCACTGCACACTGGCCTGCCTTGGTCTAAGTTGCTTTAGCGAATCAGAGCCACGTAGCGAATGGGTGCCTTTAACTGCAGGAAACTATACAGTAATTGGTGTCCAGCCCACTCCATATACTGGTGCGAGTTAGGTATCCGCTACACGCAGAGTTTGAGTAGTGCAGGTCAGTCATACCTTGGAGTCTGACACCCTTCTACGATCCGGGCACTTATGTGCTATCTCTGGTGATCAATAGCGGATCACGGGGTGCCTGCTCACTGTGTAAGTGGCGCGAAGCCTGCTCGTTTGAGCGGTTCAAGCTACTATCGTATGCTGTGTCCAGGATAGCCCTTTTGGCATTTCCGCGGAGGACTCACATGGTGTAGTGTTTTGCTTTTCAGTGCTATGCAAGATGGTAGCGCATCTAGCCCATTTTGAGAAGACCCCGTTCTAGTCAGCAGTTTCCGTGGCGATGTTCGAGTGCTTGGCGTCGCAGCCATGCCTTACTTCTTAAACAATGTGGTCTTCTCTGTGTAGATGAACTGTTCGAGGTTCGCCCATGATAGACGTGATATGTTTGTGACGTACATTGTTTCAATGGAAGGTGCGAAAACCGTGCAGAATGTCTACGTCTTTGCAACTCGTTTATGCATGTAGGCCACACACAGTAAACATGAGCATCACTATAGCACTTTAGTGATGCACGCTTTCGGCGCAATAATATAAATGAAATAGCTTGTACGCGCCTATATATATGGTCTGCAGAGATTTGGAGACCCATGGATAGCGATTACGAGGTCCCTTGCAGATGAATAGCAAGGTGTGTGCGCATTGGCAATGCACAATATTATCTGCAGGGAGTGCGTAGTCTGCAAAATCTTGCACGAATCTTCTCACTATTTCGATGAGGCAAATGCTTGTCAATTGCCTCGTCTGTCATTCGATTTGTGGTTTCGTCGGGGAGTAGGCGGTACAAAGCACTCACCATGCAGTTGCTCAGTAAGTGGTCTATTATGCTAGCTGTGTACCTTTCTAAAGAGACCAATACGGTGCTTTTCATTGTATATGGTGTATTGCAGTAGGCATGGCGCTTCACAGAAAGTGGGTGCTGCGGCCCCTGCGGTCTGGGTATGCATGTCTGTTGACCGAGGGAGGTTCAAACTATGCGTTAGAGGTCAGCATCGGGGCCGGTAGAATAAGGGAAGAGTGAATTGCAGAAAGAGCAGGAATGTACGTCACACACCTATTCCGTGATTAACAACAAGTCTTTGTGGTCTCCCCTTTGCCGTTTTACGTTTTCAACTCTTTTCGTGTTGTGTTAACCGGGGCCGACCAGCAGTGGGACTGTTTATTGTAAGATAGTATATTGTGGGGGAAAGCAGAAGGCTGCGATCACACTGTATGGTGTACGGCAGCAGACACTGCGTATCATAGGAAGTGAGTCGAGTTGCCTGCTACGCTTCAACATCTCCACATATCCCCCCTGTGTGCGCTGCACGCTCCCAAACGTTTGGAGGCTCTCTTTTGGTCCCGTTAGGTGAGTGAACGGACGTCGTGAGCTGGGGTCAGCAATGGACTGCATGTTGTAGAAGCGGTCCTGTGCCACAGCGTTTTCCAACGATTATCCCGATGGCCTGCTCGTACACACACGTCACAATTGAGTTTTAGACCATAGTTTAGCACTGAACGGGTTGTACATGCAGATAGGCATTTGCCGAGAGGGAAGCAAGGAGCGGTGTGTGGCAGTTTATTGTTTACAGAAGGTGCGAACAATGTCAAAGAAGGCCTGTATATACACCCCACCCACGTGATGCGAACTACGTCCGCATTCTCAAGCATGCTTCAGCGTCTGTTTTCCTGAGTCGGGAGGCGGATAATTACTCAAAGAGAAACACTCGCGTTTAATTGTGTGTGGTGAGAGGCAGCATATGCGGAGTTTCATAGAGTGAACGACTCGGCCAGTTGCCATCTGCGGAAACCCGTTGCCTGTGCTACGTATGCTGTCTGGAGCAGCGCCTGTATTGAACCTCTTAATTGGCCTGCTGCTGCTCGCCCCGCTTGCCCTTCTCGGTGCAAACGGTTGCGTTACATACGTTAGTAGCCCAGCCCATTCGTACGCATGTGGGCCCCATTTATCATAAGTTGCCAGCACTTTGCCTGTCGCCAGACTGCCAACGGCAAAAACACTCTAGCTGCTGCTTTTGCTAGCTATCGTAACCGATACCTAGCGAAGCAAGAGACGTCTTGCTGCCGTTTCCAACCGTTGTGCGGATATCATTAAGGACGTGACGTATCCCTGCACAGAGCTTGCTGAAATTAATGAGGGTCTTTTCTGTTACTGGACAATCATCGGTTCAAGCGGCAGTATGAATATATAAAACAGACTGTGCGGCATTACAGGCAACATCCGCGAGATAGTCGGACAGTTCGCTTCTGGCTCAGTGGTAGGGAGCAGGTCCATCTACCCAGCGGTTTGTGGAGAACCGTCATATTGGCACATATTGGCATATATTGGCACATATTGGCACCTACACTGACACCCCGGCTATGTATGGTGCAATGGGTTGCTCCTGTGGACAATAAGAATAGGGCAGGGAGACCAGCGGCAGACTGCGTTTCTAATACGCATTTTGCAATTACCCAGTTTGCAGGGAAGAACGCACAGGCTGCTGCACAGTGTGTAGTTTTGGGGTAGCATGAAGGTAAGCGGAGCCAATAGTACAGGCTGCTCTTGCTGCTGTGCGAGATGGTTCAAGTTTTGGCAACCAGAAATTGCGCGAAGCCTGCAACAGTTTCGGGATAACAATGAAAATAGCGGAACAAGGAGAGCAAGCAGGTGTTTCTGCTTTGGCGCTAGTAGTTGGGCTATTGCTTTTCTTGGAGAGGTTGTGCCCCTGATATTAGGTCAACAGCTTGCGTCATGGCTTTTCTACAAAGATGGGGGGCGATCTTGATGAAGAGCAAGTAGCGCTTGATAAAGCTCGCCGGTATTGACCACGTTCGATTCCGTTTGATCCTGTAGTTACATACGCTTCGGCAAGGAAGCCTTCTGCAGGCAGTTTCACTGCCCTCAAGATGGTTGCACGGAGCGCATCCTCTTGCCCTTGAACAGGTTAGAGTCGCCTATCGATAGGAGCGGAAGCACTGCTTGTCAAAGGGGTAACAGACATGTATGTGCGTGCATCACTCCCTCTCTGTGGGCGCCCCTCTATGACGGGGGTGTGGCAACGCCTTCCTTACCATGTAGATTGCGCGCTGCTTTGGCCAGATAATATGCACACGATAAGGGTGCAGATTTTCTGAAGACTTGAAACTTCTAGAACCTTGAACAGTTTGTAGTCAATCTGATTGCATCAAAGCAAATTAACCATCTTGGTGCAGTCGTCGGTACATTTGCTGTATAGACTGTCTTGTGGCAGAGAATGCGTGCCAAATTGGTTGTCACACGATGCTAAGAAGCGAGAGCAAGTTCTGCAGGCCTTTTATCATTTGGTGCCTACGTGGGCAATGTGCTACTGCTGTGAATGTGATTGTTTAAGATTGACTATGGCATCGCAAACGATATCGCCAACGACAGCAACGAATTGGTGACACAACATGTCTGCAAAGCAGTGCATGTGTCGGCGTGTAGATGAAAGGGTTGTGTGTGTCAGACGTTTTCCATAAGTGGTTTATTTACATTATGAATGCTTTTCTACTGGCAGGTGTCAGTCCCCTTACACTGTAATTAAGCTGAGCGGAGACTTGCGACCCACGGCTTCTGGGTCAGAGTTTGCCGATGCTGTATTCAGTAGAGCACCAATATTTACTCGCGTAGAAGCAGTGTTTTTAACAATTCGATTGTATATTGTTGCAAATATATCCTGCTGCAGCATATATATTGTTGGTGCACACAATTCCTTTGGCCTGTTAAAATTAAGCTTGACCTACCTATAGGAGCAGAAACACTACTTGAGAGCTGGCTGATATGGATGTGTATGCATCGTAGAGTTACCGAGCCTGTGTGAGCTTCTCTACTGTGGCAGCATACATAGCAAAGCCTTCTTTGTCGTGACCATCGCGTACGGTTTTGGTCAGCAAGTATGTACAGCATACGGATACAAAAGTTCTGGCTGTGAAAATTCGTTGGGCAACTAGAACAACTTGATGCATCTCTGCAGTAGTAGTCCCACCAAATTTGCATTCGTGCTCCAGTTGTACACACGGATACTATTAAGTGTGATTAGTGTTCAGGCTGTGTGATGGGGGGCATAGATGCATATATGGATGCGTTGAAGTTGTCGGGTTCAGTGGTACATTGCTGTTACTCGCTGCTAACATGCGACGGGTATCCAGGCCATGCGATACGCGTTTTGGAGACAGATTCGGCATTTAGAAAGTTAATTGGAGGCGCAATTATCTGGTGCCCTATACGTCGTAGGATACGTGGTAGAAGATAAACTACGCTGTAGCTTGAGTTAAACGCTTAGTAGCCTTGACGGCCAGTCCGCCGACACATGCTGGTATTTGTTTTGACGATAAGGGGACAGGGACGTACACCCATTGACTGCGGGAGAGGTAAACGAGCATTTTGCAAAGGTAGATGGCAAGAGCACCCGAAAACATGGGTCCGTCAGCCCTTTGTGCCACTGTCAGGGTAATACAAAAAAGGCGGAATCCGTAGTGGAGGCCAGGTCTCGCTGGATTTTTAAGAGTAGTTCAGATGGTTTGTACTCGAAATTGGTTGAGTTAATGAGCCTATCCCTGGTTACATTTCGTCAATCCAGGGCGAGCAACTCATAGCAAACACACAGTTAACACTGGCGAACATCAGGAAGGTCCTCGGTATGCACTCGCGTGGTGCTTTCGTGTCTGTTGGAAAATGCCTAATTCTCGTTGCCCCATCAGCATAAAGAGATTCTATACGGACGCCTTACACAGCCAGCTGCAGTGGTCTTCATTGAGATCGCCTGGCATGTCCTCGCTAGGAGCAGAACCTTCCGTGGAGAGCTGTATGCGTGTTATTGAGGAGAGCAAGCTGACCTGCATGCTAGGGCATCGTCTGGCTTTGCAGCTTGTATGCACGCGTATACGACTTGGGTGTGGGTTAGGCCTGTCTGCCTTCGCGATGGTGGGCTTTTCCAGAAAGTATGCAATTAACAAACTCACACGTCCAACGGCTTACGTCGTTTGGCTTAGCTCGATCGACATGTGTACAAGGTCTTGCTACGCGCTAGGGGTCCTGTACCAGCAATCAGAGTGGTGTTGCGAACTTTGTCCCCGCGTTAAAGGTCAGCTGTATGACCAACCTCTCTGCGGAGCTCTGATCGACCTCCATGAGTGTATGCACAGAATAACTATCCAGAGTTGCTCATGGTGTTAAAGTGTGGGTACAGAGTTGGCGAAACAATAAATCTGCCGGGAGTTTTTTTTGGTGTAATTATCCAGGCGTTTTCGTGTTCCAACCGGCTGTAACTTTTAAATATGTCACTATGTGGTGTGCGCGCTCGTTATCGAGCGACGCATTCGAAGTGCACATCCAAGCCGGAGACACAGCAGGTCGGCAGTAGCCCTCAGTCCTCAGACATGTCTTGCTCTTCGGCTCACCTCGAAGGTTTTGGATTCTCGTTTGTCTTAACAGGAAACGATAAGAAAAAGGGACTTCGTGCAGCATCCTTAATCTTTTGTAGTTGGTGCTAGGCTGGCGATTGGTTCGTGTGCGACTGTTAAAGCCAGTCATGCCTACCGCTTGAAGCATGCGGAATATTTGTCTAAAGCGTTGTGGGACCTTCACGGGTTGTTATTGTTAGGGTTTACAGTTTGCGAGCTCATGCCTGCGAAAGCAGAAGCGGTTTGGCGAGGTTTTCTCCGGCATCGGGACCGTGCGCTGTTGTGCCAGCAAGTATGCAAATTAACGCAGACAGAGTGGAGGATATGAGAGGCACCTAGCAATCGAAACAGTGTTGGGTAACTCTAAAGTCGAGTTTATCTGCAGCTATTCTCAAAAATTAGCTTGTACGGCAGGAGGTATGGTTGCATCTAGATGCATGTGTGCTGATTTATCAGGTTGCGAGCTCGTTGCATTTCAATCGAACATGTATTTGGGTTTAGTAAGTGAAACATGGCGCCTTCATGTGCGTTACAATGCGTCCCTTTCCCAAGAATTTGCAATTCTTGCTGGCCTTCCAACAGCAAAATATTCCACGCTGTTTTCTCGCAGCCACCTGCAACTTCGTGAAATGGCTATGATGCTGTACCCTGCCGTTCCCTGGCCCGACCCAGCCCCGTCTGAAGGCGGGGGAAACTGCAGTGCTTGGCAGAGATTCCAGGTGTTTGTGGTTTAGCATTGTGGGACCATGTGATGTGTGTGCTTGCACCTTATCGAGTGATATGGCCAAGTCTCATCTGCAACGCCCCTCCGGTGCTGCAGTCGTACCATCCTTTGGCCAGACAGTATGCACACAAGACGGAGACACCGCACTTCCAGTGTGCTGAATTCTAGCGACTGTAGGAAGTGTGATGCACCTAAAGCGCATGCACCTGCTTGACGCTGCCACAGTTCCCATTACATCCCAGTTTGTATGGAAGACGGCATTGCTGTACACTCTGCATGGGCAAAGATATATGCGATTGCAGGATGAGAAGGCATTGGAACCCATTCGCGCTCGCTTCTACGTGTGCGTCCCAGAGTTCTTTGGAGAGGGGTGTTTCTTTGACGCACATGCATTCGAGAGACAAAGTCGGAATCAGCAGGCCACTTCAGTGGATTGGTTCGGCAGATTATATGCAGCGCAAAGCGTGACAGGAAGCAGAAGCGACTAACCAGTGATTTGGTATGAAGTTTTCAGGACTATTGACCGTCAGTGTTTGTATGGATGGTGGGAGCGTTCCCGCAAAGTAGCCAAACAATGAATAAAGATGAGCGGTTGCTGGCTCGGCAAACCCCAATCGCTTAGGTCCGCGAACTGGCTGCACAAAAATGGCGCACAAAAATTTGTAGCTCAGCCGGATCTGTCCGTTGTGGCAAGACGATTCAAGCTGCTGTGACAGACGTAGAGGTGCAGCGCGTGAATGTGCCATTTATATTCTCGCGCGTCAACCATCGTGCGGCACGGTGTCCCTTGAACCGTTTAGTAGCCAGCACACATGATAGCCGATAGCTTAGCTGGCGTACGTTGTCTCAAACAGTTTTAATTATGGTTGGGCCTCCAAAAGGCGATTCGACACCGGTGCCCAGTGTAGCTAAATCCATATTCCTGCATTCGCTAGCAGGCATCTACTGGCTACGCATGCCCCGAGTGGAATCAGCGTCGTCTACGGGAAGGAAAATATTCAGCATTTGGGAAGGGTGGGGGGAAGGGGCCTGCATGTGCGAGCAGCATGGATCGGCTCATTTTGTGTGACTGTTTCTGCTGCCGGGGTTTTGTTGCAGCATTCTCTGAACTTAGGGTCTCTCTCTGCGTTGCTCAGAAAGTATGCTGTCGTTTGCCGGGGATGTACAAGGTGACAAGGACGTTACAGGCTGATTGATGACCAGAATGGGTTTATGGGCGAATATATGCCACGTTAGGGATGTGCAATCTGAGAAGCAGTTGAGACTCATTTGCGTTAATCACCCTAGGTGTGGAATTTACTGGGACCCAATCTTTCAGCATTGCGTTGGCAAGACTTTGTCATTAGAAGGAATCTCAGGCTAGTGAGTGATGGAATGGCAAACATGGGTTGCGGAAGCAATCATAACGCTTTTGCAAAAGAGGGCGGAACTCGCAACTTGTTGTGTAGCTCTCGAACAACACGCACACACACACGCTTGGCAGGCGGGTGATCCGAATTGGCGAGATATGCAAAAAACTTCTGCCAGTAGTTGATTGTGCTTATAAATTAGTTATTTATAAATGAACAGCAACAGCCAGTGCCCAACACCAACTCTGTAATAAATCCTCGTGGATCCTGTAAAGAACAATACAAAGAGCAGCCTCACTGCATTGCCTTTGAGTAAAACAAAGTCAAGCAATGCCAGTACAATAGGGACCTATGCTAGGTTCGGCGGCCTTTGGGCGACCTTTGTGTGCTTGGTGTAAGGACGATTATGAGTGTGTCACTGATTTCTACTTGGGTTCGGCACCCCACGGCACATTGTTCATAGCTTTCCAACATGGTGGGGAAGGTCAAGCTGCGTGCGCATGATGTTTCAAGCACGAGCTTAACTCTTTCGATTCTCCTGGTCTTCCAACAAGAAGCTGCTAAGCGAAGACGCACCGTGCAGCCACTTGCAACAACTCTCTTTTGTTATTATGCTTCGCCTGAGCTTGTCCTGAATCAAAGTAGATCCGTTTGCCTAAAGGCAAGTACACAATATTTATCAACGAGCTTCGTCGATTGAACGCATTTGCTTCGTGGCTATGCAGTGTGCTAGTGCGCGTTTACAGACATGGCTTGCGGTAGCCTGTCTGACTTTACGGGCGCTGTTTGGCTAGGAAGTGCGCACATCATAGGAGCCATAAATGTGGAGATAAGCAGTGTTCAATATGTCTAACAGTGTGTAGTTTTACGGAGAACGCGATGAACATTTATTGATGCGACGCAACTATACTACGATTCCTTACCAGCACGAAGAGAACATGCATGGGCGTATATGTCCACGCGTGCAGGCTAATGGAGCTGTTCTGTAGTGATATGTGAATGCGCGTTTCGTCTCAACCGCTACTACTTTTGCTCCATGCGGTACCTTGTTTGGGCTATGCAGCATGCATTTTTAGTATTGTGTGCGAAAATTTCAACCGTTGTAAGTGAACTGGCAACTGAGGACTCCTGCAACGCAATACATCATAGACGGCAGCAGCAGTTCAGCGGTGGTCTTTGCCAAACGGCTAGTTGTATTGAGGGCGTTTCAGGCTACACATGATGGCATTTGCCTTGCCAAGAAAGGGAGTAGGGGGCGTGCTCCTGCTGAAAGCGCGACTCACGCGAATTTCGCGCACTTTCACAGTGCTTCCAGGCACCGGTGTTCTGGTTCAGCTTGAGTGGTTGTCGTATCGCTGACATTTTGCGAGGTGTTCTTAGCAGCTTCCCATAAGGCTTATAGCCCAAAGTGATGCAAGGCTGCTTAGAACCTGTGCAGTGCCTGCCGTCTATGCCTTGATCGTTTGTGTTTCTTCACTGCCACTCACCGAGGAGCAGCAAGGCAAGTGCGTTGCATACAGCCACTTGCACCGTTAAGCAATCGGAGGTAGCTGGGGGTTGGCTCTCGTTGGCTGGCTAAAATTCGCTACGTCAACCAATAGGTGTATACGCAATATTTGGCTCAGACCTTTTGGACCTGCACATGTGTGAGCGTTGTTGGGTTATGCCGTGTGCGTGAGCTAGCCACCACAGCTGTTTAGCGAACCATCCTTGGCTGTGGAGATCGGCGGTTGTTTTGCACAGCAAGTACGTCTATAGTAGCAAACTCATCGGCTCGGAGGAAGGGCGGGAAGATGTACGTTACAATACACTCCGATGGCAGGCAGGGACGTATGTGTGCGTACGCTCCAGTGGATAGAGGTGCAACGTGAGGGGCTGTGAAAGGTCATCTTACACCAACCGTGTGCTTCGCCGGGATCTAGTGGATGTGGGTGTTTTGCCAGGGAGGTACGCGTTTGCCACATGGTGTGTGAATTTACGACCGGCGTCTCAGTTGGTGCCCGAGTAGGAATGCAGCGCAGTACAGGGTGCAGGACAGTGCCGATTATGCGGTTATTTGCAGTATACGCTCCGTAATACTGACGGCAAACCCACTAATGTTATAACGATTGCAAGAAAGACGAACTACATGTCTAAGCAGACGGCGCGATCAGCACGAGGTATGAAATATATTCCATAATTCTACAATATCTTTCGTGCTTGTGCACATGCAGACACAGCCCTTACCCTGTTGGATCGCTGTCGGTTAACCCGGAAGAGAGCGGAATCTGCAGAAGAAAGTGGATTGTGTTTGGGGGGGATAAGCAAAATTGTTTTGTGCTTGCCATAGGGGTGTGCTAACCTTCGTACAGCAGGGTATTCGAAGCAACGTTCCATATCGCTAGGAAAACGTGGTACAGGGCAAGCATGCTCGCATGCATATTATCTTGTGCCTGTCATAAGCATTTCCTACACTCATTGGGTTTGGAAAAAGAAGTCGTTAGACGACGGCTTCCCTTGAGCTTAGCGTTTTATGCCGGTTGCCTTTGATATCCTTCTGCTGATATGAGTGTACGCTGGATTTGGCGAATAGTTGGAGTGGATATGTATGTGTGCATCGTGGGGTTGTGCAGTTGTTCTGCCCTCTTCTGTGGCTGCAGTATAGCGAAGCCGTTTCTGGCCCTTGATCTGCACAGAAAGCAAGTGGCACACTCCTCTGTTCAGACAGATTATGGGTACTGCGATTCTACTGGCTGACCGGTGATAATCATCGGCGTACGCATGCTTGCAGCCACACTGGCTTTAGTGTTAGAACAAGCGGAGGCTCTGCTCGGAATAACTGTGCTTTCCTTTAGAATTAATTAGGGCGAGCTGCTGCGGAAGTGTTGTGGGGGTCTGAGGGACACAGCAAAACAGTACCAGCGAGCGTAAAAAGCCATTGACGCAGTGTTCGTGCAGTGCTCTAGGTTGTAGGAGGCAGCAGCGAATTATCGTTAGCATGAGCCAAGGGTTTCGCGGTATTTATTGCTACCTCAGTCGTTTATAGCCATACGTCTCCTGCGGTGAAGGGGAATAGTGACGTTCTAGCAGCGGCTGGGGGCGCGACAAACCGAAATGGTGTAAATATGCTCGGCGCTTGCACCATAAGGGCTCGGGTTCTAAGTATATAGTTACTGGATAGGATACAAGGAGGTGGAATTGGCAGTGCTGGTGGGCGTCTAATGCTGCTGTTTGTTTTAAGTATATGCAATCTGTGAATGTGTCATAGCTTTTTGTTTCATGCAGATATCGCAGGGCATGCTGTTCATAGCGCTCCAACATAGTGGGCAAAATCACAAGCCAAGATGGTTTTCAGTTTTCCTGCACATGACGATTCTAAAATGTCTTGAATATGTTCCATGCCCGTTGATCTTTCAACAAGAAACGATTCGGCAGGCCCTTCCCATGCATGTAGCTACACTGGCCTGCGCTCATTGTTTGCTGTCGCTTGACTTTTGCGGCCTGGTTGCAGTCTCTCGTACTGGCCGGTGGGAGGTTACTGAGTATGAAGGAGATATACAGCTGACTTACCTGCGTGTACTTTATGCAGATTACATGCGGAATTTGACGAACGTGGTCTGGCAAACCCCCTAGCGTTGCGGTCGAGCGGGTTTTGGCCAGGAAGTATGCGCAACATATAACGCCAACGATTGGCAGATGCGAACCGTTAAGCACTTAATAAAATCCTGAACAATCCAATCCTGAAGTATGCAAGCCAAATTTATCACCTCTCATCAGTTGTTGGATTTTGTGACTTCTCAGCGAGTATGGGACCGACGTAGATTTGTGTGTGAATGCTTTCCACTGCAGTCGTAATGCACCATGAGGTGGACACTTCGTTTTTGTACAGTAGTGCTCCTCTTCGGTGTCTTCGCTACCAGGATATGTCAGCGCTGCGGTATGCTGTTGGGAGACAGACCACTACACTACACAATATATCAGTGCAGTTGTTTGGCTACAGTACGTTAGCTGCTTTTTGTTCAGAATGGGGCAGCTTATGAGTGTACCTCTGCCCATTAAAGGCAAACGAGAAGACGACTCTCACCGAGCTTGCCCGTGATGTTTCAGGAACGTCTTGAACCGCTGCGATCATTCCTCAGATTCGAAGATGCATCTCTACGCGGGAAGCCCTTGCAGCCCGGCAGCGGGCTGCAATGCGTCGACGGGGAACTAGCAGACCTCCATGTGCGAACAAAGCGAGGTTTTGCAGTTTGCGTTAGCGCTGTGGGGAATCACTCTTTGAAACTTCGATGGAGCGCTGCTTTCGCCAGGAAGTATGGACAATATAATGAGCTGACGCTGCAGAGATACGGTGCATAAATCGAGTTCAACAGTGTGAAAAGAGGCGGACGAACTCGGATCAAATTCACCCTCTAGGCATCATCATGAGTATATTTATACTTCAGCTTGTATGAGAACACAAGGCTACGCATGTGCCTGCTTGCAAACGTTTGACGCTTCAGTGTGACAAGAAGTGGAAGCTCCTTCCACTTTGATTGTGGTTCACCTTAGCAGAATCCGTCGTTATATCTTTTGACACTGTGGATGGATGCTCTAGAGAGACAGAGTGTTACATTCCAAACATTGTCAGCGAACTGGCGACGCAGTGGCAGGGCAGTAAATGGTACGAGGCAGCACCGGCTACACGGTGAATTGTGGAAAGCCGCCAATGTCATTCACGAAAACCTTGCTGTGCGTGCCTGCAGTTCCTCGGCGGAAAACGGAAAATGCGGGGGGCTGGCTGAGGCGTAGGCGGCGGCGCTTACACAATGATGGCGGGATCTGTACTGTAGGCAGATGTTTCTAGGTTAGCACAATTAGGTTTTGTGTTTGGTATCCAACGTAGTCGCAATACCTAAATGTTCGTCTGCTTTATTTTGGAGGTCGGCAACATACGGCACAGTGCTCAGCGCTTTAACAAGGTGGACAGTCACACACAGGGCACAGGGTCGCAGTCTGCTCGCACGTGGTGGTGCAATGACATCTTGAAACACGCTCGATTATCGGTGGACTTCCAACAAGACAAAAGTCTCCCCATGCAGATGCATACATCATTATAACACTTGTTATTATACTTTGGCTTGGGTCGCCTGCACGACCGGGTTGAAATCAGCTTTTTCTGCCACATGGTGGCATGGTGCATGTGGCATTTGTTCGCTAGGGCACCTGCATATGTGAGCATAGAGGGTCTTGGGCTTATGTACTTTCGTTGAGAGCATTTGAGGTCATGCTTTTGGGAAGTCTCCTCTAGCCTAGCGATCACACCGTTCATTGCCCAGAAAGTATGCCAAAAAAAGCGAGCTGGTCTGCTCGTCTGGGCGGGGCTGTTGATGCTGATGGCACATATGAATGTGAATATTGCGCATAAGGCCAATTTGAGAGCATTAGATCAATGGACGAAATTGTGGCCGTCTAGGATATCTACTGTATCAGAGTGTTGAGCGCGGTACGCGATTGCAGGACACATTGTTACAGTAGAAAGGTTTTCAGTGGTGGAGGCACAGGAGGCCTGCACAGCAATGCGGGCAATACGCGTGATCAATCTTTAGCACTACTGGCGGCAATATCGCATACGTAGAATGGTTGTTTTTTGGAGCGGCACGCGGAATGCTAGAGGAGGGCCTCAGAGTGCACCAGTTGTCTATGCACTCTTGGCACTTGCGAATAACAAGGCGGACCGAAAAGAGCGTTGGAGGGTACTGCAGGTGTGAGAAGACCCGCTAACCTTTTTGCGATCGCGGAAACTGCAGCCAATGAATGCGCCATCGGCTTTCGTTCGAGGCTGACACCTTAAGACAATGTGCATAAAGCACTTCAGCTAGAAAAGCAGTGGAGAACAGAAGAGTTTCCTCAGTCTATTCGCACCTGATTTCCAGCACATCCGAAACCTGTCCGGTGTTCACTTGACTTCTAGACCGAAACGATTCAACAAGGTCGCCACATGGAACCGGCTACACCTTCGCTGCTGCCTTGCACGTTGCACGTTCCTCGTGTGCATTTGTGAACATTAGATTTTCGTGCGGATATGAGTAAGCACAGTAGACGGAGAACAGCTAGAGGGCATGCACGCGTGCGTCACCGTTGGGTTGTGCAGTTTACCTGTGCGCATGTGCGGCATCGGATCTACGAAGAATTCTCTAGTGTTTCGCTCTCGTGCTGGTTCGCCCAGGAAGTATGCATCTAATAAGGCTCCAGAGATGCGGAGGCCCGAATTCTGTGCGCAACCAGAACAGTGTAGAGCATGCCTGAAACACGCGAATCGAATTGAAAGCAGTCATGGGTACTGATACTTCTACATGTCAGCTTGTATGCAATTCGGCATGACTATGCTTGCTTATATGACTATGCTTGCTTATATGCACGGCTTTGCAGTTCAAAACGAACTGGAATTGCATTTGTCTGGAACCACAGCTCCTTGCTCTTCACCGTTGACAGGTGGTGCCGATGCCGCGACCGGCGTCTGCGCGGCATACTATGATACAACAAACGCCCTTGAGTTGGGTGAGACAGATAAAGTGCACCAAAGCACGTAGTAGGTGACTACAGCGGCTTACTAGCGGTTTGCTTTGTGTGTGTTAGTGGTGTTGATCGCCATTTACGATGTTACTTGTTTGGCCGATTACTGGAAAAAAGAATCGTATTCCGCTACCGACACTGCGGCCAGTACACGGTCTGCCAGTATTTACAGTGGCTGCACAAAATAAGGTGGAAACTGTATCGCCGGTGGTATTGTCCTCGGCCAAATTAGGTTGGCCATTTTTTTCTGGAGTAGGCCCAAGTGCGGCTGATCTGGGCATTAGAGGCACAAGGGAAACCCGCCCTCGGCCTGCGCTCACCTGATGTTTGCCACCCGTGAACGTTGTTGATTCTCTACGGACTGCCAGCAAGAAATAATTGGAAACGAACTCACCATGCAGCCAGTTGCACCGCTTGGAAGCGCAGGCTTTGGGGTTTGATTTCCTGTTGGAGACGTCTCCAACTGATGGCCAGCGAATTTATTGTATTGGGCCTAACATCAGCGGCTCATCTTGTGCGTTGTGTTGTCCAGTTTCAGTGCACGTGTTTGGAACAGCGCTGTTGAGATGACGTTCCTGTATCGTCGCCATCCCTTTAATCTAGGAAGTAGGCCCTTTTGTAGAGTAGTTGTCTGCTCGACCCCTGCATGTGTTCTACGCTTTATTCTGTGTAGTGTCAGGCAAGGCTGCAGATGCGCATGAGATCAGATTGGAGGTGCTACAGTACAGGTGAAAGAAACTGGAGTTTGTTCGGATGTATTATTTTGGAATCAACTGCAGCAGGTTTTGGCTGCACTGTTCTGTGTGTTCGAGACAGCGTGTGACATCACAAACCGTCTCATTAAACGTCTCACGTAGTACAAATGAAGCACACTACACACAGGCAGACGGCAGCTAAGCGCAACATATATGCTTCAAACATTTAGAAGTACTGGCAGCAGACTTAGCTATGCACGACGGTAGCTTTGGGGCAGATGATGAGAGACCGGCCGCAGCTGGCACGAATGTCTACATACACGCGACGCTTGAGAAGAAGGCGGAACCGCTAGTTCGTTTTCCAGCTACAGAATAGCATGAATGAGGGCACAAGACGCAGGGCAGAATATTGCTGGTATGTTGAGACGTGGGAAGCTGCTCTGCGATCGGTGGAGGCGCAGCCAATGAATGCACTACTGATTTTCGTACATGGGAGGGTGTCTTAAGACACGGCGCATACAGCACTTCAACATGCAAAGCGGAGGCGAACGGACAGTGTTTCTTCGAACTGTTGGCACATGATTTCAAGCACATCCGAAATACTTTCGATCCCCGCTGGATGATTGTCCCATGTAGCCAGCTATATCGTCGAGCAGTTCGCATGCACTCTGCTCTTGTTCCGTTTGCCTTGGGGCGCATTAGCTTCTCCTGCTGGCCGGAGGAAGCACTGTGAGTGGCGACTACCTAGGGGGCCTGCTTAATCATTGTTAGGTAACGCAGTTTTCCTGTGCGCGTGGACGGCAGCGGATCTACGGTGCCTCCTTTGATATTTCGGCCTCGCGCTGTCTTGGCCAGCAAGTATGCTCATAACAGGGAATCACATATGCGGAGACGTGAATTCGGTATGTAACTAGAATAACCTGAAGCAGCCATGAAGCATGCGAATCAAATTCCACTAGTCAGGGCGGCCATGGACACTGGAATTGTTTTACATTTCAGCTTGTATGAGAGGCATCATGCGTACAGGTTTGGAGTTCAGTTGAAAAGGCAGGGGAAGAAAGTTTCACTGGAAACATGATCATGTCTAGCGCATTTGGCAGGTTGCGTAATCGCTTCGATATGGAGACATAGTATGGCAGCGCAACCTTCTTCTGTGAATTTGGGAGAACGTATATGAGCACCGTGATATGTGGAAAGTGGCTCTAGTCATTATGTGGTTTGCGCCATGCCTTTGATAATACTGGCGCCGAGGCCACTCATGTATGGTGACAGCTAGCCAGCGGCGGAGGTGAATAGCGAAGGGATGACCGCGTTTGACGACAGTTCTGGCACGAATTATGCAACAGCTGATTGCACCTTCAGGCACAAAGCAGTAACTTTGTATATCCGTAGTGTAGTGTACAGTATGGGAGAGCGCGTTTTGCAAGTTTAGTCATGCTGTTTTGTAATCGCAAGAATTTGGTTCTATGAACGACTAGCGCCCGCGCCTCGTTGCTGCTGCTCCCTACCTTGTCATGTGCTGCACACCTCCTCCCTTGCTGAATCGGTAAGGCCTTTATCGGTGACGACAATCAGATCACAACAGTAGAGCGCTCTGGGAAGTGGCTATGCAGCGTGCTCCACCGTCCCGCACCCACCGTTGTGCCTATGATCCATTCACTAGCAATGCTTCGAATTAGCCGTGTATGTACGCTGCTACATATGCAGAGATACGGGATCTCAGTGTGCGCACTTCGTACGTTTACAATGTCTATATGCTCGCGTCTAGGGCCGCTGTGTGGCGAAGCCTTCTGCAGCACTGCGGTCGTGCACGCTCGTGGCCAGGAAGTATGCACATAATAAAGATAATGCGTGTTCGGATATGCCGAGCACTAGTCAACTAGAAATGTGTGTAAAAGAGCTGGAGAAGCCAAACCAATTCACCATCGTACCCCATATACGGACAGCGCTACGGGTTTGACTGTATAATAGAAGTCATGGATATATCTGAAGATGAAAGCATGTTTGTATCGTTGCGATGCAAAGGAAGGATCATGCTTCTTATTTTCATCTGTTTTGCTCCCCTTGGTATATATTCGGTCGGTGCATTTCAGCTCTGGAGAATACGTCTGCGCGACAAGGCCAGATATTCTAATCGGCCTCAATGAATCGGTGAGGCTGTAAATTTGCAGAGCGAAACGTGATAGAAATAAGAAGCAATGAGGCATTTATTTGTACCCAAATGTTTAGGATCACTGATTACCAACCTTGTTGCATATAAGGGATTTTGTTTTGCAGGGAACACCGGTGGATCTGCCCTGTATGAGGCAGCACCGCAACAAACTGTGAAACTGCTTATTGTGCTTTCATAAAAGAGCGCGGAACCTCTGGCATATTTTGTAGCGGTTGAGTAACTACAAAGGACGCCGGGCTGAATCCGTTGTGTAGGCTGGATTTCCCCCTTCAGCAGGCGTATTTAAGTTGCTTTGAGTTTGAAGTTGCGTATTTGCATACCTTGACGCTGATGTTTGTCTGATATCGGCACCTAGCGGCAAGCAGTACACATCATTCTAACTTATTAGGCAGAGGCGAATGGTAAGCGGGTCATAGGCCTCCACGCATATGATGAGTTGCGTATATTTGAATCATTACAGTTGGCCGTGGATCCGTAAGCAACAGCAATGAAGCAAGGGTACCCCATGCAGCCACACTTGTTGTCATACATTTAGGTTTAGCGTGCTCTGTCTGCTTGCCCTCAATAAATTCAGCCTCGTGTGCTTATATGCGTATAAAACAGTATTTGGCCAGTAGAAGGGAAACCACCATGGGTGAGAGGCGTAACGTTGCTCAGTCCGTGAGGTTGGGTCTACGGTCACTGTGTGGTGCACCTTCTTGTGGAGTCTAAGTTGCCTGCTGGTTTTGTCAGAAAGTATGCATACAATGCAGCCAGTGCTTTCAGATATGCGAAGGACTTGGCAACTAGAACGATTCGCAGCAAATCTTGATCAATCGGAGCCTATTTACCCTCTTGCCCCAGTTATGCATACGTCTACTGTCCACGGTCTCTCATGGCAGGATTGGGTGTATGTCTGTACGAGAGCAAATAATCGAGTCTTGTAGCGTTAGGACAAGCATGCGTGAGTTCCGTTTTAGCTGGTCTGTTCTTTAGTAAGAATTCGGGCGTATACTTCAGTGTCGAAGCCCACCGCCCGGATTCTTAGTGTATACGTCCGAGCGGCACTGTCCAAACACTGCAGACGACCACAGCCAACCAATGAGGCAGCATATTTGCAACGCTGTAAATGTTAATGGATGTTATTGGCAAGCAGTTAAGTCGTGTTAGGCGCGTGGTAGGATGATTGCTAGAGGCCTTGCGTATGTTGCTGTTTCTTCTACGGGGAACGGGAACAGCGGAGGACCCGTTGCGTTCGAGGCGGGACCAATAGGTTTGCGCAGATGAGTTCGCTGCTGCTCAAAGAGACACGTATCTGCTAGCCTATTGCCCAACCTTTTGTAACAGCAAAGTGGCGCGCGTCCTTAAGCAGCTTGGTGTTCCTGTTTGCCTTGAGTGATTATGCTGTTTCAGGGACTGGGTAACGGTTGAATGAGCCACTTATTTTTTGTTGGGGTGGGCGCCTAACGGCTAGCATTTCAGTGCGCTCCAGCATACTAGGCAGACGCAAGTTTTACTCAGGTCTTCTGTCTGCATGCTCATAATGATTTGCGTATATCTTAATTATTACAGATTGTAGCCCGTCTGTAGCAAACATTGGTAGGGCAGGCCCACCCGCCGTTAATACATGCATCGTGCTGCATTTTGAGGTTTGCCTCTACTGGGTTTGCTTGCCCTATTCGCATCCAGTTGATCTTTCCAGCAATAGTATAAACTCTACTTCCCTGGGCTCTAGTGGACCCGCCCCGCATAAATACGCACCCCAAAACTATGTAGTCTTCCTTCCATCCCCTACGGACACTGTGCGGCGAAGCCTTCTGCAGCACTGCGGTCGTGCACGCTCGTGGCCAGGAAGTATGCACATAATAAAGATAATGCGTGTTCGGATATGCCGAGCACTAGTCAACTAGAAATGTGTGTAAAAGAGCTGGAGAAGCCAAACCAATTCACCATCGTACCCCATATACGGACAGCGCTACGGGTTTGACTGTATAATAGAAGTCATGGATATATCTGAAGATGAAAGCATATTTGTATCGTTGCGGTGCAAAGGAAGGATCATGCTTCTTATTCTCATCTGTTTTGCTCCCCTTGGTATATATTCGGTCGGTGCATTTCAGCTCTGGAGAATACGTCTGCGCGACAAGGCCAGATATTCTAATCGGCCTCAATGAATCGGTGAGGCTGTAAATTTGCAGAGCGAAACGTGATAGAAATAAGAAGCAATGAGGCATTTATTTGTACCCAAATGTTTAGGATCACTGATTACCAACCTTGTTGCATATAAGGGATTTTGTTTTGCAGGGAACACCGGTGGATCTGCCCTGTATGAGGCAGCACCGCAACAAACTGTGAAACTGCTTATTGTGCTTTCATAAAAGAGCGCGGAACCTCTGGCATATTTTGTAGCGGTTGAGTAACTACAAAGGACGCCGGGCTGAATCCGTTGTGTAGGCTGGATTTCCCCCTTCAGCAGGCGTATTTAAGTTGCTTTGAGTTTGAAGTTGCGTATTTGCATACCTTGACGCTGATGTTTGTCTGATATCGGCACCTAGCGGCAAGCAGTACACATCATTCTAACTTATTAGGCAGAGGCGAATGGTAAGCGGGTCATAGGCCTCCACGCATATGATGAGTTGCGTATATTTGAATCATTACAGTTGGCCGTGGATCCGTAAGCAACAGCAATGAAGCAAGGGTACCCCATGCAGCCACACTTGTTGTCATACATTTAGGTTTAGCGTGCTCTGTCTGCTTGCCCTCAATAAATTCAGCCTCGTGTGCTTATATGCGTATAAAACAGTATTTGGCCAGTAGAAGGGAAACCACCATGGGTGAGAGGCGTAACGTTGCTCAGTCCGTGAGGTTGGGTCTACTGTCACTGTGTGGTGCACCTTCTTGTGGAGTCTAAGTTGCCTGCTGGTTTTGTCAGAAAGTATGCATACAATGCAGCCAGTGCTTTCAGATATGCGAAGGACTTGGCAACTAGAACGATTCGCAGCAAATCTTGATCAATCGGAGCCTATTTACCCTCTTGCCCCAGTTATGCATACGTCTACTGTCCACGGTCTCTCATGGCAGGCTTGGGTGTATGTCTGTACGAGAGCAAATAATCGAGTCTTGTAGCGTTAGGACAAGCATGCGTGAGTTCCGTTTTAGCTGGTCTGTTCTTTAGTAAGAATTCGGGCGTATACTTCAGTGTCGAAGCCCACCGCCCGGATTCTTAGTGTATACGTCCGAGCGGCACTGTCCAAACACTGCAGACGACCACAGCCAACCAATGAGGCAGCATATTTGCAACGCTGTAAATGTTAATGGATGTTATTGGCAAGCAGTTAAGTCGTGTTAGGCGCGTGGTAGGATGATTGCTAGAGGCCTTGCGTATGTTGCTGTTTCTTCTACGGGGAACGGGAACAGCGGAGGACCCGTTGCGTTCGAGGCGGGACCAACATGGTTTGTGTCGCTGGTTTGGTCGCGCAGAAGAAAGCAACCGGCCGTTGATTGCATCACTGCTGGATACGCCAAACTGTAGTGGGTTGTGCATGGTGGCGCTTTGGGCTTGAGGATCTCAGGTACGTTTCTATGTATTTTTAGGTTCCCCCTTTTTGTGTGTCGCCGAATTGCTTTTGAAGTGGACAACTCACGGAAAGCAATTCGCAGTGCTCCAGCATCACGGGCGAAGATGAACGAAAAATAGGGCTTAGATCTGCGTCAGCGTGATGCTCCGCTTCCAGGCTTAGCGGGTTGTGGTAGGTACTTCTCTTTTGACAGCAGGGATATTGGCAAAGGATGGTCCGTGCTTCCAGCTGCACCCTGCTGAGTCTGTCATGCGGATTGTCTGGGACGTTTTCTGTATTATAGTCGGTCTATTCGCCGTATCTATTGCAGAGCTGGTGGACCTGCATGCGCGAGCTCGTCGGTATGGCAAAGGCTCCTCTGTTGATGAGATCGCTCGCTGTTTTGACCAGCAAGTATGCACATAATATTTAACCAGCCTTCGAATACACTGAATTATTTGCCACTAGAACAGTGTGTAGCAAGCGTAGCAGATCCACATGCTTGCTCGAGTTATGGGTACGTTTGCTGTTCAGGCTGTCCGATGGGCAGGTCGGAAGCGTACGCGTAAGAATGGAGAATGAAGGTTGTTTACCTGCATTGGCCTTTACTACCTGCTTTGACAGAGCTCTTTGCCGTCGGGTTGTGCTTTTGCGAGCCCAGCTGTACTACACTGTGTACTGGTACTAGCAGTAGGTAGGGGTGGGCCCTCGCGTTGCATAAACATCCCGCTTTCCCGTTTTTTTTTGCCTGTTGTTGCTCAGTAAGCGATTTGACAAGGTTGCCTCAAGCAGTACGCCTCTTGGCCTTGAAGCTCATCTTGACGGACACCTCACATACCACACATCAGTTCGCTAGCTCTTCCCTCGCAGGTGTTAGCTCACCTGCGTGAATGATAATTGTGGGATAATACGGTGGCTGTGTGGATTGGCGCCTTTTGTCGCCAAATGCACGCGTACGCCCAGCGAGTATGCACTATTCAACAAACGTTCCTGCTCGGCTCGTTTTTAAAGTCTACTACGTTCCACGCCCAATTGTCGCCACAGACACCCAAACTGTCCATACATATGCAGGCATAACTGTATTCCGCCCATGGCACAGAAGTGTGTTCCTTGTTCAAACATCTTAGATAAGCTATATTTTATTCACAATAGTGAACGCCTGTTAATGCTTCACTGATGGTGGGCAGGACAAGCCTTCTCACTGCAACATCATGGCGCTCTAACAAAGCTGCCGCAAGAGGCGTGAGGCGACGAAGAGGCAGGCTGATGGCCTGCACCCATTGGATATCCCAAGTGCGTTTTAATTTACCAGTTATCGTCGAACAAACAAGAAGCGGCTCGAAATGAACCCTCCATGCAGCCAGGTGCATCACCCTGCAGTATGGCAAGTGCTTGCTTGGCTCGTTTATTCTCAATTAAATCAGCTTATATTACCCATAGGAATGTGGGCAATACTTGACTGACCTCGGGGATCTGCACGTGCCACAATCGTTAGGTCGTAGAGTTTGTGTGCTCGCGTTTACGGTTGCGCTGTGGGGAGGCCTTTTGTGGCAAATCCTTTGTGCTGTGCTGTGCTCGCCCTGCATGCTCTTAGGAACGAACGCATAAGCTCCACGGGAGTGTGGATTCTGCTACGTTTCAGCTTGTACGAGGGGATGCTTGAATGTATAGTGCTGTAGCATAAGATGTGGAAACCTGTTCTGCAGGCGGTACTCCTCTTGCCTGTTGGCCGAAAGAAGTATTTCGATGCTACAGTGATTTCTCATGAATGCGCGTGAAATTTCAGACGACACCGGCGGACCAGTGAGGCAATATATCTGTATCCATGGGTGGTACAAGGCACTACGGACGGGACGGTGATTGTTTTAGTAGGTTTAATGGCTATCTACGCAGCGTATGATGATTGGCATTCGGATAAAAGGATTCGTGATGGCCGTGCTGTTGGCATCGGCCAACACGATGTGTGTCAATCGGCGCAGCGTGTGCACACAGAAATGCGGATGGGGGAGCTCCGCAGGATAGTTCTGTTTTGGAGGGATTATTTAAGCTGTTGATTGTTCAGAGTGCAGCCGTTGTGTCACTGATATTCTTCTGTGCACCGCCTCGGAAACAATTTGGAAAACGGCTCTCGATTAGTTAGCGAGTGGTGTTGTCTGTACGTCCTGAGCATTTCCCATTATGGTTGGTGTTCCAACACACCAGGGACGTATCGATTAGACAAGGATTGCACATATAAACACCTGCATTGTCTTGCAGCTGATAAAAGCGTTGCCAACCATGGTTGGACTCGGCTGTGACCATAAGGCCACAAGGCAGCACTTAGCTAGCGACGGGGCCTCCATTCCTTGCATCATTTGGTTGTTGGTTGAGCCCATATAATAGCCATTGCGCTTTTACGGAAACGGTGTGACAAAATATTCTCTGGCAGTGCGATCTTGTGCTGTTTTGGCCAGCAAGTAGGCGCATAGTAAATAGCCAAGCAGCACAGCAAATAGTCAAGGGTGTGAAGGAACGAAGTGCAGAGCAACAAAAGCAGCCTGTAGCAACTTTGGCAAACGCCCAGAGTATTCGAAATACTGCATTTATTGGTATTGGTACACTGACGTTTTAAACGTGGTTATGGCACGCTTTGAGGCGTTTGTGCATGCATGGGAACAAACTGTGTTACAGTGTATGCATATATTGTCCACTTCGTTTTAGCTCTGCTCCCCAGTAGTATCATTGGGGAGGGGTAATTCAATACTGTCATGCAACGTTTCCATGTAAAGTATGGATTAGCAACATTCCACGTTTATCAATGCGTTGTTCTTGCAACATCTCTGCAATCCACAAGAAACCCAGGTTACTGCACAATTTTTCGCTACACAGAGTAGCATTGACTGCCACCTGGGTCGTGCATGATATTTCCCTGGAATGGAAGGGAACGATCCAAGTGCTGCCCACGTTTCCAGGAGCACAAAACCCAAACGACGTACATAATTGACGGCGACTGCAGAAAAAACCCGAAAGAAGGGGGATATTGCGTGGTTGCTGTTTAAGACAAGAGGAGGCAAAACTCAAAACCCATACTTCAACCTGGTCCTTTTGGTGTGCGAAGACGAACTCAATATTTTGGAATTCTTAGTAGGTAGAGTGCACGCATGTGCGCCTGATTTCCGTTCACTCTATGCGCATCACGCCAACGTGTTCATGCCACTTAGTATGCCATAGGCCACAGCAGGGATGAAGCTACCATTGGCCCGATCGCACGTGACTTGTATCCTATGCCTCAGAATACGTTTTCGTCTTCGACTGTCCACCAACAAGTTGCGGCTCGACAAAGGAGCCTGAGAGGGCCAGGTGCATCCTTCTGAATTGGACTTTAAGTTTGCATTTAGTTCGCATGCTCTTTGTGAAAGCAGTTCTTGCTGGCGACAAGAATAAGAGCAGTGCTTGACGAGAGCTAACATATTTGCCTATATGAGCGTCGGCAGGTTATTTAGTTTGCGTGCTCGAGTTTATAGCTCGGTGGTGCGAAACATGCGACGTTTTGACGCGATGCTGCCTGGAGCAGGAGGTAAGCATTTAGCACGGAATGTATGTGGTTGGCGCAGATGTGTGTACGGTTACGTGCATGAGCTCTGTCTTTTGAGCTTGCAGTGTAAGAGGAAGTTGCAGTTCGGTTTGCCTCGACCATAGTTGTCTTGGATACTTCCTGATCGGGGTGTGGCACGGCATTCTGTGCAGTTGAAATCTGGCGGTACTTTGACCAGCAAGTATGCATATAATAAGGATCTGGAGCAAGAAGATGAGAAGCATTTAGCACACTGTGTAGAAGGTGTAAAGCATGTGAAGCGAATTAACTTTCTTGACGTTGTTGTCCGTACTCCTACGTTCCAGCTTGTACGACAGGAGGCGAGGAGGGTGTGGATGCTCTTGCGTGCATATGTATGATGATTTGTGGAGTTTTAGTATGTTATGCTGTGGAGTGGAGTTCACTTGTTGTTTTTGTGTTCTTCTTTGGAATCAAGTGTGGCAGCTGCTTCGGTTCTGCGATGTGATGTTTCTAGATGGAGTGTGGCAATACGGCATATATCCGCATAGTGGGATGCAGCGTATTTGCACCACTGTGCGTGACATTCGGCGGGTCCACTGAGCGTAGATTTGTGTCAAGCGTTTTGTAGCCTTGATAGCGAGAATGGTTATGTATGCTGACAGCTGCGGTGTACAGAACGGATATAGCGAAGGCCTCCCTACTGTGAAGGACAGACGCTACGAGGTGTAAGCAAGTCCAAACGATGGCTTCACAAAAAACCCGAAAGAAGGGGGGTATTGCGTGGTTGTTGTTTAAGACAAGAGGAGGCAAAACTCAAAACCCATACTTCAACCTGGTCCTTTTGGTGTGCGAAGACGAACTCAATATTTTGGAATTCTTAGTAGGTAGAGTGCACGCATGTACGCCTGATTTCCGTTCACTCTATGCGCATCACGCCAACGTGTTCATGCCACTTAGTATGCCATAGGCCACAGCAGGGATGAAGCTACCATTGGCCCGATCGCACGTGACTCGTATCCTATGCCTTAGAATAACGTTTTCGTCTTCGACTGTTCACCAACAAGCTGCGGCTCGACAAAGGAGCCTGAGAGGGCCAGGTGCATCCTTCTGAATTGAACTTTAAGTTTGCATTTAGTTCGCATGCTCTTTGTGAAAGCAGTTCTTGCTGGCGACAAGAATAAGAGCAGTGCTTGACGAGAGCTAACATATTTGCCTATATGAGCGTCGGCAGGTTATTTAGTTTGCGTGCTCGAGTTTACAGCTCGGTGGTGCGAAACATGCGACGTTTTGACGCGATGCTGCCTGGAGCAGGAGGTAAGCATTTAGCACGGAATGTATGTGGTTGGCGCAGATGTGTGTACGGTTACGTGCATGAGCTCTGTCTTTTGAGCTTGCAGTGTAAGAGGAAGTTGCAGTTCGGTTTGCCTCGACCATAGTTGTCTTGGATACTTCCTGATCGGGGTGTGGCACGGCATTCTGTGCAGTTGAAATCTGGCGGTACTTTGACCAGCAAGTATGCATATAATAAGGATCTGGAGCAAGAAGATGAGAAGCATTTAGCACACTGTGTAGAAGGTGTAAAGCATGTGAAGCGAATTAACTTTCTTGACGTTGTTGTCCGTACTCCTACGTTCCAGCTTGTACGACAGGAGGCGAGGAGGGTGTGGATGCTCTTGCGTGCATATGTGTGATGATTTGTGGAGTTTTAGTATGTTATGCTGTGGAGTGGAGTTCACTTGTTGTTTTTGTGTTCTTCTTTGGAATCAAGTGTGGCAGCTGCTTCGGTTCTGCGATGTGATGTTTCTAGATGGAGTGTGGCAATACGGCATATATCCGCATAGTGGGATGCAGCGTATTTGCACCACTGTGCGTGACATTCGGCGGGTCCACTGAGCGTAGATTTGTGTCAAGCGTTTTGTAGCGTTGATAGCGAGAATGGTTATGTATGCTGACAGCTGCGGTGTACAGTAGGGATGCACTGAAGAGTGACTAGCAGCAGGGGGCGTGACGGAAACGAGTTGTACCAATACGCTAGACGTTTGTTGACGAGAAGGCGGCGTACGCTTGGCAAGTGACTGTTCCTTGTTTGACCAAGTAATATAGATTGTATTGCTTCCAGGGTACATACGATGTGTTAGTGTTTCAGTCGTACGTTTTCCAGTTGTCCGAGGAAAGCACTGAAGAGGGATCATTTATTCCCGTAAATGATATATCGTCTCCGTCGTGTATATTATCAAATATTATCAAATGTATGTGGTTTACCAAACACCAGCGTCTCGACGAGGACGCACCTTTAATCCGGCTGCATCGGTGCGCACATGGTATGAAATCTGGGCATGGCTCCTATGCCCTGGATGAGATCAGCTGCGTCGGCTGTTAGGGGAACACTCAATATTTTGCCCGGAGCTAGGAGCTCTACTAACATGACCATTATGGGGGAAGCGGACGTGTGTCTTTTTTGTCTCTGTCTGCGGTGTGAAAAAACCTTTTCGGGCGTTGTTATCGCTCTCTACTCAGAGAGTACGCATGTAGCGTGAAGGGTATGCTCTTGGCGAAGGTTTCTGGAAGCTAACCATTGCCGCTGCCTGATGGCAAGCAGTGTTTGTGTGAATGCATGCATAGTTTAGGATTTGCAGTACAGCAAAAAGTGGGGCAACGTTTCCAAGTATGTGCTCTTCCTGATTAGCTTATTGGGAGGCTTGTCCAGCCACTGCGATCTGCCTTGCCGAGACAGAATGTGCCACTTATCGCGTTTAGCTACTACCCGGAGAGAGTATATACACAGAGAGATACACGCAGGGAAAGCTACGGTAGTCTGTGTCAATGGCCTATTACGATTGGTGGGGACATCGGTGGTGCAGGTTGACTGGTGTTTCACATACGAGGAGAATTGCGCATGGCAAGTCGCTGGTGGCATACTGGCCAGCCCAAGTTCTATACGTCGGCGCAGCGCATGCACAAAAGGTGGCCAAACTCGTACAGTTGGCGGATTCTGCTGTTTTAGCGAGATATGGCAAGCCTGTTTCTGTCCATAGTAAAGCATCTGCGGAGAAGGGGCAGCTTATCCCCCTTATCCGTGTGCAAGCACGTCTTACACATTTTCGACCCTCGGCGAGTATTAAACAAGCGGTGATTCGTTCAACACAGGCGCCCCTTGACGTTGGTAGTGTCTTTTTGCCGTTGTTATTGAATGTTTCCCTTATGCGTTGCCCTATTTTAACAAATGCCATCATCCGGTTGCAGTATGCTCAGTACTAGGCGGAGGTTGAGTGGCCCGCATGCTTATATCATCGTGCAGTTTGCTGAAACTGCCGTTACACTAGTAGTAAAGCAACGCCGCACGTGCCGCCGAGATCGGGACTGTTCTGGCCAGCAAGTATGCACCCTTTTGTCCTGTGCGTATTCACAGGCAGGTGGCAGTGAGGGGTTGCGAAGGTTAATCACCTATAATAGTGCGGCGGCCCTTCGGTGGAACAGGGCTACTCTTTCATGTCTCCTAGTAACGGCATTCCGAGCCATACAATATGTGCATGATAATTAGAGTCTTACACTGACGATGAAACCCTTCCGGCGACGAGGCGCAGCATTTATGCACCGAGATACGCAGCATTAGGTGGCAATCGCAAGACGGGATTCGTGTGTAGAGTTACGCTTCATTGCTATTCTCCCTCTCTCCGTAGGATGCTACATATCCTGCGAAGAGCTGAAGAGTCAAGGAGCTCTTTGAATCAAACCGCACGCCCAACGCGAATGGTGTGCATCAGCATAGCACATGCACAAAAGGAGACGGAACTGCTGACCTATGTGGATAATTCTCCTTTAGTGAAAGCATGTAGCTGTTTTCTTTCATGAGTGTGCTCTCTATGGATGTGGCATCAGATTTCTTTGGAGTTGCCCATCAGAGGCGAAGGCAGACAACGTCGGTGTTTTACTGGCACGTGGTGCTTCGTGGGTGTAGTGAACATCCTCAGTCATTACCGGTCTTTCAACAAGAGACTGTTTGGTAAGGTTGCTGCTTGCTTTCAGCTGAATTCTGCTGCGGTTGCTATAACGTTTGTGGTGAATGCTGCGGTTGCTATAACGTTTGTGGTGAGTTTCCATGCCTCGTGTGAAACCGGTTTTGTCTGCCTATGGACATATGGGCGAGTGGCGGAGATCTCTGTGGCGCTAAGACTGCGAATTGGTTTGTTCAGAGAGTATGCACATAATGAGAGGCCATACATGAGAATGTCGGCGGCTTTTAGTAGCCTACGGAGTTTGCAACACGTGTAACACATTGGACTGCAGCTTGTCTGCTCAGAGAGGTCATAAATACCTTTACCTTTCAGGTTGTATGAGAGTGGACATGGGTTTCAATACGTATGGATGCAGATTTATGGAGTCTGTATGCTTGGATAAGCGGAACCGCGCTTCGGTGTAACAGCGATACTCTATCATCTTCTGTGGAAACGGATTCTGAGCGATACAATATATGCGTGCTACGTAGAGTCTCACGCTGACGGGCGATCCATTACGGTGACGAGGCGCATGATTTATGCAGCGCAATACGAGACATTAGGTGGCAGTCGCAAGGCAGTGACTTGTGTGTAGAGTGGAGTAGCATTGTTGATCGGCCTTTCTGCCTATGATGCTAGATGTCCTGCGATGGACGCAATTGGGAAAGGGCGCGCCGAGGCAAAGGGCAAGGACAACACCCATGCTTCTCCCTGGAATGTGTACGTATGAAGGTGGAACCCGTAACGCCGGTGGATGCTTCTCGTTTGGCCAGATTTTGGCAACTTGCTTTTTGTTCACAGTAAAGAGAGTGTATGAGTGTCTGAGTTATACTCGTCTGAGTAGGGCATCGGGGGTGACGCGGGATGGCTCCCTAGTTCCGCTTGAAGGCGACGTATCAGCCACAATAGCCTTTCAATACTCTGCGCGTTTCGAACGAGAGCTGATTCAACAGGGGCATGCCTTGAGGCTGGCCGAGTCTTTCTGGTGTTGGTATTGAACTTTTGCTGAGTGCGTTTGCACTAGTTTAATAGAATCTACCATCCGGTGGGAGTTTGCCCAATACTTGGCGGAAATGTAACGGGTTGGAATGCCTTTATATCACCGTGCAATTTGCTGAAAGGGGATTTACCTTTGCAGTATAGCAACGCCACGTGTGTTTCTGAGATCGAGCACTGTTTTGGTTAGATAGTACGCAGTTTTTTGGAGACCATGCATTCGCATAATAGGCTAGCTTAACCGAGGAGCTGCGAAACGTTCACAATCTCGAAAAGTGTGTAGCAAACCGAAAGCGCGCTACCCACCTTCACCTTCTTGACGGCGTCGCCGATGCCTATTAGTTCCAGCTCCAACTCAGGAAGGCATGGATATGCTTGCGCAGGTTTAGACATATATGGTTTTGCTGTGTATGGAGGTGTGGTCACTAGCTTCGGTATAACAGGGCTACTCTTTCATATCTCCTGTTAACAGTGTAAGACTCTAATTAGCACGCGCATATTGTAGCACCAAAATTCCCGTTCTTACACTGACGATGAAACCCTTACGGCGACGAGGCGCAGCATTTATGCACCGAGATACGCAACATTAGGTGGCTGTCGCAAGACGGGATTCGTGTGTAGAGTTAAGCTTCATTGTTGTTCTCCCTTTCTCCGTAGGATGCTACATATCCTGCGAAGAGCTGAAGAGACAAGGAGCTCTTTGAATCAAACCGCACGCCCAACGCGAATGGTGTGCATCAGCATAGCACATGCACAAAAGGAGACGGAACTGCTGACCTATGTGGATAATTCTCCTTTAGTGAAAGCATATAGCTGTTTTCTTTCATGAGTGTGCTCTCTATGGATGTGGCATCAGATTTCTTTGGAGACGCCCATCAGAGACGAAGGCAGACAACGTCGGTGTTTTACTGGCACGCGGTGTTCCGTGGGTGTAGTGAACATTCTCAGTCATTACCGGTCTTTCAACAAGAGACTGTTTGGTAAGGTTGCTGCTTGCTTTCAGCTGAATTCTGCTGATATAACGTTTGTGGTGAGTTT
Organism: Eimeria sp. OTU-X; assembly: GCA_904066255.1. Lineage (NCBI taxonomy): Eukaryota > Apicomplexa > Conoidasida > Eucoccidiorida > Eimeriidae > Eimeria > Eimeria sp. OTU-X. Next base: position 1,938 of record CAJFCX010000159.1, on the reverse strand, counting down.
CCATACCTTGTGTGAAACAGGTTTTGTCTGCCTATGAGCATATGGGCGAGTGGCGGAGATCTCTGTGGCGTTGCGATTGAGCATTCGTGTGGTCAGCAGGTATGCACATAATGAGAGGCCATGGTTCCGCACGAGAGCGGCGTTGAGTAACCTAAAGAGTTCGCAACACGTGTGACGCATGGGGCAGGAGCGCGTCTACTCAAACAGGTCATACATACCTGTACCTTCCAGCTCGTAAGAGAGAGAACATGGGTGTCATTACGCATGGATGAAAATTCATGGAGTCGGTGTGCAGGGCGAAGTGGGAAGGTGCATTGGTGTATGTAGTTGGTTCCATCGGTGTGCGTGCTCTCGATGGATTTGGCATCAGATTTCTTTGGTAATACCCGTCAGAGGCGAAGCTGGACAACGCCGGTGGTTCGCTGGCACGTGGTGCTCCGTGGGTGTAGTGAATATTCTTGGTCACTGTCGGTCTTTCAACAAGAGACTGTTTGGCAAGGATGCGCACTCTTTCCAGCTGAATTATGCTGCGGTTGCTATAACGTTTGTGGTGGGTTTCCATGCCTTGTGTGAAAGAGGCTTTGTCTGCCTATGGTCATGTCGGCGGGGAGTGGCGGAAGTCTCTGTGGCGTTAAGACTGCTCATTCGTTTGTCAGAAAGTATGCACATAATGAAGGGCAGTAGGTGCGAATGTTGAGCGCATTTAGTAACCTAAGGAATTTGCAGCACGTGTGACGTAATCCAGCTCGTGTGCTAAGGCCGTAAACACTGTTACCTTCCAGCTTGTATGGGAGAAGGAATGGGTGTCAGTACACATGGGTACAGATTCATGCAGTCTGTATGCGAGCGTAAGTGGGACCGCGCTTCGGTGTAACAATCATATTCTGTCATATCTCCTGGAGAACCGGATTCTGGGCGATACAATATGTGCGTGCTAATTAGAGTCTTAAACTGATATGCGATCCCTTACGGTGAGGAGGTGCATCATTTATGCAGCGTAATGCGAGACATATGGTGCCAGGCACAAGCAGGTAAGTTGTGTGTGGCGTTGACTAACACTGTTGATCGGCCTTTCTGCGTGTGATGCTATATGCTTTTCAGTGGACGGGAGAGGGGAAAGGCTCTCCGATGCAGACGGCACGCCCAACGCGAATGGTGTGCATCAGCATAGCACATGCACAAAAGGAGACGGACCTGCTGACCTATGTGGATAATTCTCCTTTAGTGAAAGCATGTAGCTGTTTTCTTTCATGAGTGTGCTCTCTATGGATGTGGCATCAACTTTCTATGGAGATGCTCATCAGAGGCGAAGCCGGACAACGTCGGTGGTTTGCCGGCACGTGGTGTTCCGTGGGTGTAGTGAACATTCTCAGTCATTACCGGCCCTTCAACAAGAGACTGTTTGGTAAGGATGCTGCTTGCTTCCAGATGAATTCTGCTGCGGCTGGCATACAGTTTGTGGTTAGTTACATTACCGCGTTTGAAACCGGCTTTGTCTACCTCTGTGCATATGGGGGAGTGGCAGATGTCTCTGTGTCATTGCGATTCCGCCTTGGTTTGCTCAGAAGGTACGCGCATAATGAGAGGCATAGTTCCGAACGCGAGCGGCGATGAGTAACCTAAAGAGCCTGCAGCACGTGTACCGTATGGGGCAGGAGCGCGTCTACTCAAACAGGTCGTAAATACCTGTACTTTCCAGCAAGGCGAAGTGGGAAGGTGCATTGGTGTATGTAGTTGGTTCCTTCGGTGTGCGTGCTCTCGATGGATTTGGCATCAGATTTCTTTGGTAATGCCCATCAGCGGCGAAGGCTGCCAACATTGGTTGTTCGCTGGCACGTGGTGCTCCGTGGGTGTAGTGAACGTTTCTCAGCCATTTCCAGTCTTTCAACAAGAGCCTGTTTGGTAAGGGTGCGCGCTTCTTCCAGCTGAATTCTGCTG
>CAJFCX010000158.1:0-33416 GCA_904066255.1 Eimeria sp. OTU-X | reverse complement strand
GTATAATGAATATATATATATATATATATATATATATGCACAAGCAGGCACGCACCACCATCTAACTAATACACATATTTAAACCTAGGGGGATGTGTGCAAGATACAGATTGCTACATATAGATACATACAACAAAGTGCACAAAGGGTTGGTGCACGAACGGAAAAGCATGCCTGCTCATCAATATCACGCATTACGGCACCTAAATACAGGAACCAAAATACACAACAATACAAAATTAGCCAATGTAAATACACAGATACGAGAGGGAAATACCCTCATAAGGACAAAGACGCAGGAAGTGCCAGTGCATTCTACAAGCACAAATACTCTACGCTCAACAAAGAAACAAGAACAGCGAGACACTGTAAAAGCCAATACACTGACGAGTAAAAGCGCCCCACGCATAGGCACACGCAAAATACAAGCGTACAAGGCCAATACTAACGACGCAAACACAGACATACACAATAAGATGGGATGGCACACACAACAAGACGGCAGCTTCCATCTTGGAAGCCAGCCAGCACACGAAAAAAGATGCGAGTATACAGATAACCAGAGACAATACAAGAAATTCAATAACCACAACAAAAGCAGATCCAACAAGACATACAAAGGCAATACAGACAAATGTAAGAAAACGGGCACTGGGGCACGGACACACAACTACACAGCCGCCAAGACAAATACATCAACACACACACACGAATGAGAAGGTAAAAATGCAACGCCTCAAATAACTCCGCACAGCCGTGGGAATTTGTTGCATTTCTAGGCTTATATGGAGAAGGTTTTGAGCAAGTAGTAAGTTGTAGCAGAAGAACAGCAGCTTCCAAACCCTAGGAGAACAGCTGGGGAAATTGCACTAAAGAATAAAAGCATGGAGGAGCACATGCCGACCCAGAAATACACTTAAGCAAACAATCGAAACCCACTGCAGGCCTGCTGCAAATACGCGCATGCTCAATCTTTCGTACAAATGTACACAACAGTGCAAACGCAGGCTCAGATGTTTCCGAGACCGTCCGCGCACAAGACACACTAACGGAGTTGCTGCAACAGCAGCAAGCCATTACACCAGTAACCGTAGCAGTTTCGGCAGCAGAATCAGGGCAGCAGGCGCATGTTGTGGTGCACGTACAGGAAGTGGTGAGCTCGCCGTCCCCCGAGCTGTTATCAGTTTGTGCACTGGGCGCCTGTGCAATATTCTTCTTACCGTCAGCTGGTGCATCAGCGCCTTCGATTGGTGCAGCTGTGAACGCGGAGCCCTCCGGAAGCACCAGGGCAGGATGAGGAGCGCCTTCAGCTGAGGCGGTGGGTGGTGGAGGAAGGGCTGAATCATCTCTTGCTGGAGCAGCAGGTGCTGGAGCAGCAGGTGCTGGAGCAGCAGGTGCTGCGTCATCTCCTCCAGCAGCAGCAGGTACTGCAGCATCCCCTACTGCAGCAGCAGGTGCTGCATCATCTCCTACTGCTGGGGCATTGGCGCGGTCTGCTGCTGCTGTTCCAGAAAGCCAAGGCAATGATCGTCCTGACAGCAAATCCGCCTAAACACAACAGCAGCAGCAACAGAAAAAAGGGAGGCGATGCTTTAGGGACAGGATGTTCCGAAGAATACATCAGGAGAATCCATCCAGAGGCAGCCAAGGAGAGGGTGGAACTGTCCTACATTACAGCAACTGTAAATGAATAAGAAAGGAAAGGAGGCAGTGGGAAAGAGACACCCGCGGGTAGGCAAAGACTGGGAGACCATGGCAGAGACGGAAACAGACGCAGCAAGGAAGAGCCAAAAAACACCACAGGCCACAATTGTCATGTGGATGCAAAAAGTGCTGAAGACTGATATACAGACAGACAGAAGAGCAAACAGGGGCAGGCAGGCTCGGACAACAGAAAGAAGAGATTAAGCAGCAATGCAAGGAGCCCAGGGGAGACAGAGGCACAAAACCAAAACCATATAGAGAGGCCAGACAACATAAGACAAAGGCTACGAGCCACCGAGGCAAGGGGCAGACAAAAACAGGGGCACAATGCAACCGAAAAGACACGGACAGGGCAAATTGGCGCGTACGCGGCGATTTACAGCATCATAAAGATAGATGGTTAGGGAAACACACACAGAAAGAGAAAGCGGCAAAAAAAAAGTTCAAAAGGAGTAAGAAGACAGGCGTATGTGCTGGCAAAATGATGATACAACCCTACCGGTAGGAGGCCTCTTACAAAGAGATGGGAGGCGAGGAGAATTCCAAATAGAGCCAACAAGATTGTAGTTCTCAGTTTGAAACGCCCCCCAACCCTCAAATTCCGGCGCGCCTCTGACGAATCGATGTCCTGTAGGAGGCGGTCCACGGACGGGTCCTCCTCCTGCTGCAGTTGCTGCACTGGCTCAGCAGGGCCCGCTGCTACTTCGGGTATTGTGGGGGATCCCTCCGTAACCTGCATTTCTGGACGACCAACGTCAGTTTCTTCTAGAAACTCCTGAAAAGCAAAGCACAATAGACACCAAAGGGAAGTTCTAGGTACCAAAATCCTGCTACTGCTGGAGACAGGAGGTGGAGACCCTACTTCCTTAACTAATTTCACTGTTGTTCGCACAAAAGAACCTGCTGCTGGTACGGTCACTACAGGCTGCTCTGCTTGTTCTGCTGCAGTGATGCTGCTGCTGACGATCGTGTGGTAAACAACGGCTTGCAACCCTGCTCACGCTACTCACTACTCACACTGCTCCTGGAACTCCTGCCTCTACTACTGCAGTCTCCCAGAACGCTACCCTTGCAGCTAATAATTTAAGGCGTATATACATGCAATACGACAAACCGGATTTGACCTCAACCATCGCGGCCGTGGGGCTAGCCGGGACGCTGAGGCACCGACGCACCTCGAGGGATCAGGGCCATACAGAACTGTATTGGCTCTCTTTTTGGTATACAATCTTGAACGAGAGTTTGTAGGTTTAAAAACTCAACTAGGGTTATTTTAAGAGTAAAAACCTCCTTTCCCTGCTTAACCCCTTAGGTACTTCATTTAGTTTGGTCTGTGAGACTCGGTAGTGGCGGACTGTGTTCTTGTTGCAGGCGTTCCCCCTGTTCCAATCACTCCTGGTAACAGGATGGCAATACGCATATCTCTCATTAAGAAGCCGTTAAAAAAAAAGAAGGGATGCTTTAGATCAGATAATATAGTGAGCTATTAGTAACGGCAGAAGCTGTGGTATACAGCGGACACTCGGCTGCGATTACGTCAGTCCTGGCACACATGGTACATCTGAATTGCTAAGCACGATATCCCAGTTCTTACCCTTAAAATAACCCAAATCAAAATAAACCAAAACGCAAATCCAAGCTTATTCTATATGGCAGACGGATATCCAAAATAGATGTGTATATGCCAGAAGGAGATCCAAAATCGATCTGTGTCCCCCTTACCCCTGCAGGGTGGTCAGTGCCTCCGCGTCCCGATCAGCTCTACGGCAGCGATGAAGCTCGTATCCAGTTTGCCGTATTCTGTGCTTGAATGCTCCAACTTATCACAAATAATATATCGTTTCCATTCGTAGAATGGACCCTTGGAGGCATCACACGATGAACCATTGTGGTGCCTGTGCACTACACAAGCTGCACCAGGGCAGCAGTGGCAGCCGCTCCCGGAGACCGTCGGCTGCGAGGCGTTAGGTGAAGCGGAAGGCACCGAGTGGTTGTTAAGTTCCTGTGGAATAACTTGGCTATGTAAGCAATTGAAACAGGAACCCGAAATAGGGACGCAACAATCTCCAGCTCCGTGAGGTCGTGTTCAGTGTTGCTGCGTGGCCGGCGTCACCTGCACCCCAGATTTGTAGCATCGAGAGCAAATACAAAGCGGTTTTACATACGTGCAACATGCACAATAGTAGTCATTGTATTATTCAACAACTGCATTGGTAGAATGCATCCGGGTTGCATGCCACGTATGTACGCTTGATGCGTGCTGCTTAATGTATTTCCGCCCGTTTGCACGGCATGCATGGGAACTCTCATAAGTGCTTAAAGGCTGTCTTTAGTTACTGCATGTATCGGCACACCCATGACTGCACGATGATACACCGCCTGCTAGCTGTGTGAATTAGTGTTCCCGCAGCGAGGCTGCCGTAACTAGATTCCATCGGTGAAGCATAGTCAGTTGGCCGTTGGCGCCTTAGCACTCATTCGGCCTTAACAGGTAGTCTGTACTCAAGCAAGCTGACTGGTGGAATGTAAAATTCTTGAACAGCTCCTTATTTTACATGCATGCAGAAGAGAAGCCTTGGCTTTGCGTGGGGGACTGTCTTGCAGCACCAGTTTCAACTCGTGTCAGGCCGCTGTCTCGCTTGTAGCAAAAGTCGCTTGGGCTGCTGTGCGCTGGGAGTCTAACGTCTCTGGAGGATACTCAACTGCCTTCAGAAAACTCGTACCATAACTTGCCACAAAACCCAAAATCCTGTAACATTTTTTGGTGTGCTCCCCCTCTAACTTCGTCTCGGTTTGCTGCGGTGTTCACGCCTCCGCATGCAACACTGTACCAAGAGGCTTTGCGTATAAAATGTATCTTACTGGGATGTGTCATGGCTACTACTTAACACGCGTGTAAGGGTGTGTTTGTACTTTTAGGTCATATGTAAGCACCAGGAGGCGTAGCATAATTGTATGGATATATTTGCCTCGCAAGGTCGATATGTGCTTAATTCAAATATGCTCAGTCTCCCACAATAAGCTCTTGTGGGCCCGAACATAAATCAACACAATACAGCAGTGTTTGCCGACCGCTTTTACCGGTTCACCAACACAAACGAAATCTTCGCGCTAAGAAAAAAACCTTGAGATCGTCGCTGCAAATACAAGGACGCCGTTGCTGCAGGGCGCAAAGGTGCAGCACCCGCAGCCGTTGAGCAGCAGCAGCAGCAGCGGCAATGCTAAGCAGCCTCGCCTGTGGTGAGGGCCTTAAGGTGAGCGGCCCTCAGCTCCACGGAAGGCAGTCGGATCCACTGCGGGAGAAAGCAAAAACATATGATGTACGAAAATATGGAGACACGGCAACGCAGCTAGCGACACGGTTTGCGAACACCTCGTGGCTGCCTATCCACCTACATTGAACCACCCCATTATATTACATAACCCTGCACAGGTACGCACCTGGTGTAAGAATATGGGAACGGCTGCCCAGTTGGCCTTCTGCAGCAGACGTAGCACCAGGCGGCTGCGACCGCAGCACTGCTGCAGGTGCTGTTGCTGCAGCAACAGAGGGTGCCCGTGAAAAGATGCCGCAATGGTATCCTCCTCCGGCACGCACACGAACGCCAAACCCGCAACCGGTGGGCCTTCTAGATTCGTAACTGAGGCATATGCAGCAGCAGCACAGTGAATTTGTTTTCAACAGCAATGGCAACACAAGCCACCACGTTGGCATCAACGGCGTCAGGAGCGAAAATCCCACAGCAACCCCTTGTCGTACTGATGTGTGCATAGATCCCACAACGCGTCAAGTGCTGTGCCCTGCGACTTCCAAAATCTCAGCACTATTCTTCATGCACTGTCTCTGTCAAGTGGGGCTGTCGCCTATCAGCCGCTTTTGTCGCCTGCCACCTGCGGCTGATTGCAGCAGCATTTGTCACTCGTTTCTACTTTCCGGGTGTCTCTCAGCGTCACACCGTCATCCTTGAGCTGCTGTTGCTCTCTTGATTTTATGTGAAGCTTCGTTGATGCAGGCAGGCATGCACCGACAGGGCTTCCCCATATAACCACGCCACTCACGTCAGCATGCAAGGAAAAGGCAACGCCTCATGAGAAACACTAACATACATGCAGATATGCCGGCACACGGGAGTCCATCAGTATTATCCCAGTAAAAGTGTGCATGCGTTGCCTCGCCAAGGTGTACCTGGTTTCGCTGCAGCGGCGAAATGACAGAAGCCACAGCTAGTAAGCAGCGGTTGCAGTCCTGGAAGGTCAGCTATCTCTAGGGCCTCCTTAAGCTGCATGTAGAGGGGACTGGAGACGAACGATGCCAGCAACAGCCGCTGCTGCTGGTGCCTGAGACCAGAGACACAGCCAGCGCTCATGTCCCTTTGGGGTTGATGCCTTGGTGTGCAGGCGGACACCTCTTGAGGTTGTTCTGTTTTGTCTGCAGGACCTGTGAGGACAATTTATCTTGCTGGCACGTTTCTGCAATCGGCGCTCACTGACACCAAAGGTTAGTAGGGACACTCCGCAGGAGCGTCCGTGCCTCTGTTGTGCATTGCAATACGCGTGTACGCATACACCCAAATGTATTTGCATATGCGCACTCATCCACCTGAGTGCATTTGAGTGAGTGCATGATTACACCTTGATACACTTACATATCTACAGGCAATGTGTATGCACGTGAATGCACTCCTTGCGCAGATGCATCCACCTCAAGACACTTCCATTTAAACAGACATAGGCACACATCTTCCTGTGTGTAAATTTTCGGACACGTATGCCTCAAGGGCCATTTGCATGCGAACATGCATGCATTCATGCTTGTCAGCGAGCGTGTGTGTGAGGGAGTCAGCGCTGTGCTTTGGGGTCTCTGAAGAGACATCATATGGAGAGTCGAGAATTCAGATGTACCAAAGGGCCTTTGGGGTATCTTGCTGGCAGAAGGCCGCCAGATCCTCGTGCTGTCGTATATCGATGCCACAAGAGGCGCCTCCCACCAGCTGCAGGGCTTGAAAGGCTTCGTACAACTCACAGTATACAGAGGGAGGCAGCGGCGGCAGCGTTCCCCGCACACGAGAAGCCAGGACGCCTGACATACAACGGCGCTCACAATAGGGTCATACGGCACCACACTAACGAACAAAGGAAGCGACATTTATGCCAACTTAAACAGGGGACAAAGGCACAAGCAGCCTACTGTCTCTTATATGTTGCACGCAGCGAAAGAAGCAGGATATGATGCTGCAGCAAACACACAAGGTAGCCTCCGCTGATGCTGTACAAGCTCATCAGCCGACAGCGACTACAAACGGAGACACAAACAGGGAAAAACTCTACAGCTCAAACACCCTGAGAAACCCATGAGCCTCCACCTCCCTCACAACCAACAACACAGATAGCAAGGATCAGTTGGGGCTACGATTTAGGGTTTAGGACCTAGAACGTGGAGTCTAGAGTTAGGCTAGGGTTTGCACACATGTCGGAGAAACACTCCCCCGTAAGGAGGCAATGAAGTATTGCGACCTCCGTTTCATCATCAAGTACTCCATCAATGCTTGGTTGTTGCTGCTGAGTGTCTGCGTTGTCCCCACGACCAAAATGCCCCTGATACTTCTGCTGCTGCCACTGCTGCAGCAGGCTGCTGCTGAGGGCAGTGAGCTGTGGAGACGTGACGCCTAGCCCCCTGCAGCACCGCAGTCCGGCAAGCAGAGCTACAGCCGCAGCCCGCGGAAGTACCGGGGAGGCAGCCAGGCTGCTGTTGAGCCTGCAGGTGCACGTAAGAAAGCATTTTGATTATCCGGTTTCATTTAGTCGCATCGACAGAGGTTGTGAGTCTATTAGAGGTTCCCCTTCAAGGTGTACGCACACTGCCAACTGCAGAGGCCAGCAGCCCTACATACATACCCCCTGGTACTCCGCAGCAGAAGCCCAAGGAGCTAAAACAACAGCAAGAGCAACAGCAGCTGCAACAGCAACAGCAGCGCCACCACCACTTCTGACCATGATATCAAACGCTGGAGAGACGCCTCCTGGCTTGTATAGCCTTGACATTCCAGCAGTGCCGAGAAGAGACTCGCCGCGTCCTGCAGCAAACCAGAACCCAAATAGATGCAACAAATCTGGGGTGGAGCAAAACGAGATGACTAATAAAAAACAAGACAGGGGAGGCAGCCTGGATGGAGACAAGCGCAACGCGGCGGCACTTGAAGAGGCCGTGAGGACAGAGGACATTGTAGAAGCAAAACAGTAAGCAAGCAACGGGCCCACTAAGAACGAGGCCTACAACAACAGGGCCGCCCGACCCACCTCGAAGCGCAGAGATTGAACAGCGAACTGTTGCAGGGCAGTGAGAAGCGGTGGTATGTAGACACCAGGTTCCAGGCCGAGGGCCGTGACAAGCCGCAACAGAGGGCTGAGATGCCTGCGTGCAGCAACATCAACAGCAACAGCAGCAGCCTCTATAGAGGGCAGCAACGACAAGCTTCTGCGGCGCAACTACGTACGAAGTGGCACGGGTGTCGCTGAGTGGAGAAGGAACGAGACTAGGGCATGGGCAAAAAGATACGGACACCGTTCAAGGCAGCCGCGTGGGCACAGGAGACAAATTAAGAACCCAAGGGAGAGTGGTGTGCATTGTACGTACTGCAGCCCGTCTCGCGCGGTGGCAGGAGCCTCCAGGATGACATGCGCCACAGCATCGGGGAGGAGTGCGAGACGAGACTGAGGGGCTGTCTCCTTCGCATGGAAAACCATCTCCTTTAGGTTAGGGATGTCTACCAAGGGGGTCAGCAAGGCTCTGAGGTCTTGCGGTGTCAAACGCCTGGAGTACAGGGCCGGCAGCAGCACCCGCAGGGCCAGTGAGAGAGACTCCGGCGGGGAGACAAACGCAGCAGCAGGAAACCCGCGCACAGCAGAAACCAGGCACGAAGCGAAAGGAGAAATAGGAGACAGGCCGTTGTCTCCGGCGGGGCGTGAAGGGTTGCCGGATGATCCACTCGCTGCTTTCTCTTCAGACTGAACGCCAAACAGACTAAGCAGCTTAGGAACGTGCTCAAGCTTCAGTACACAGTCTCTTTGCGGCCCCAGGTCTTCCTCCTCCTCCGTCTCTCCCAAGGACTGGGGACGGCAGCCAGCTGCAAGACGCAGTACGTGCTGCAGCGCATTAACGTAAGAAACAGCAGGAGCAGGAGCAGAACAATGTGAGTTGCCCAAATGCCTGCAGCTACATATATAACTCCCCACCACCCCGCCGCTACTGCTTTCAGCCACCGCAGCATCATCACAGTGCGTACACGCTGCATAACCGACCAGCAGCATCCCCGGCACTTCCAAAACCAGAAGCACGAGCATTACTAGTACCAATGCTGGCACAAGGAGCAGCGGCAGTTGTGCACCGGGCGATGGTGTGCAGCCAAGTTAGGCTGTAATGCAACCCGACTAAGTACCCCGAAATGGGGCAAGGTCGCTAGCAGCATGGCTAGCTAGCTGCACGGGTAGCCAGCTAAATGCCTGGATAGCTGTACGGCTAGCTAGCTGGATGGCTGCTTACATGCCGCAGCTGGAAAGCGCCGAGTAACGTGGAGCCCCAGCCCCGCTGGAGAGAAACGCCGACCTCCAGGAGCTTTTCCAGGTCTGATCGCAATGCATGCAGCCGCAGGACACAAATAATGCCCACGCTTACTTCCAGACTCAGGCACAAAGGTCCAGGGCATAGTGCTCTGGCCACCTCTAGCTAGCTATCTGGGAAGTAGCAAGCACATGGGAGAGGAGGAGGAAAAGTCGAGCTGTCTCTACAGGGGAGCTCTGAACTACGAACAGGCTGCTGGCAGTGAACTAACTAACTGGCGAGCCAGCAAGCCAGATAGCCAGCTAACCACCTAATTGGCTAGATAGCCAACCAGATTAGTGCATTAGCACCTGTGCAATCCTCGCAGAGTCGTCGCAGTTGAATCTCGAGGCCCCGTACCAACGCATGGGGGGGCGCCGCTGGCTGCAGTGGCACATGGGACAGCAGGGAAGACAGCAGCAGCAGGAAAGGCAATTGGCCCGGGAGAGAAGCAAAGAGGCAGCAAAACGATGAAGGCGTCAACTACCTGATATGCCGGCGCAGCAGCTAGCCAGGTTGTTTCGCCAGATATCTGTTTGTGCCTCACCGTCGGGAGCAGCAGCAGCGCGGCTACAGCAGCAGGAGACAAGGGGCGCTGCAGTCTCTCAGCTGCCCCCTGCAGCAAAAGCAGTTCCAGAGGGGAGTTGCGATATCCATCTGCATGCACATCATAACTCCAAATCAAATGTGAGCCCTCGATGAGCCTGAAGCTGTCTGCGCGCTTTCGCAGGTGGTGCAACTGCTGCAGCTTCAACCGCTGCAGTCCTCCGGGGGTAAGGTGTACGTACAGGCCGTTGCAATTCGCGCTATGGCTATGAAGGCCTCCGTCGAGAGCGTCTGCAACATCAGCTTTCCTGCAAGCAAAGTCTCAGGGCCTAAGTGTGCTGCTAGTGCACTTCTGTGCTCCTCTGTAGGTCGCTCTGCTGAGATGGTCTCCCCACCAATTGGGTATAGATGGAGTTGCTGCCCCCCCTCACGCTGCCGCGCGGCGCCTCCAAAGTATGCATTTAAGAAGCGCAGCACGAAGTTAGACAGTACTGAAGCTGCCTCTCTGCTCTCTTCCGCCCTACAAAGACAGGACGTTGCCTCCGTCGGCTCCGTGAGGACCGTCTGAGACACCCCCATCACTTGAAGGGGCGGTAGGCGCATGCTACCTCTTGATTCTGCAGCTGCTTCATATCCTGCATCTCCAGGTGCTGCAGCAGCTGCTCTCGTTGATGTGGGAAGAACCGATGGAGTGACGGCGCCTGCCTGGCGCTCCAACGGATGCAAATCTCCCCACAGTTCCGTGAAGGGAAGCAACTGAAAAAGCAGCAGCAGCGACAGTAGAAGCAGCAGTGGAAGCATTATGCGGGTCTCTTTCAATCTGCATTCGTTCGCTCAGTGGTTTTGAATGCCTGCCGACGCTGTTGCCAATGTGCAAGCACTTGCTAGCTAGAGATATCTGCTTCAGCTGGAGACTGTTCATACAGGGGATTCGCTATCCCCCAAACAACAGCAAACATGGTATAACCAGAGGACGCACGGCGCTACACAGAGCCGCAGCATGGTGCAGCTCGAAAGAGTCCAGGCGACGTAGGAGTGCCCCCAGCAACTCTTGCTGAAGGGGAGAGCGAAGGCTCAGAGCGGCTGCATCTGCAGCACCCGCACCAGCACTAGCAGCAGCCCCAGCAGCAACCGACATGAACAACGGAAAAGAACTAAAAGATGACTCAAGATATAAAGAAGTTTCACAAGGACCCACAAGGTTCAAGGCGGCGGCACTGGGGCAGCAGATGTCTGTATGATTGTGTCTGCAGGGGCGCCAGAGCAGCCTCCGAGACAGCGCAGAGTAGAGCAGAGTGAAGATATACCTCAGCCACCTGCGCAGTAAGAGATGCAAAAGAGCCAGGAAATCGACTTATATGCAATAAGGAGACGCCTAGGCGACAACAAAAGCAACAGAAGCAGATCTTGACAGAAGCAGAGCTTCAGCAATTGATGTAACGCAGGCGGCTGCCAAGAGGCCCGCACAACATCGGGGACGATAATAGAGTGCTGGAGCACGGTGTATCCAAATGGACTGGGGGGAAGTACAGAAGGAAACCCAGCGAACGCGCTGCAGCGGCAGCGGCGAGGAGACTGCACGCACGCCTACGATAGGGCACAGACGGCCCAACAGGAAGCCAGCGACAGACACACGAGACACCCGCTCCAGCCCTCGTGCCGGTGCTACGCAGCAAACACAACCTCATCAGATGCTGACCTGCAGCAATGCCTCCACAGGGAGACAACGCAATGAACGAGACAGCGACGGCCAGAGCTGCAGCTGCAGCAGATGGAAGTCAACAGGCTGAGATGTCTGGAAAGCAGGGGGGAGCTGCGTCTGTGAGACGATAGTCGCACAACCAGAGGGCAGACTCAAGAAGCCTTTGCAGCAAGCAGAACGCGGGTGCTCAGCTACTGCCGTCAAGCTACCTGCTGCTACTACCACTAGTGCTGCTGCTGCTGAGAAGGGGCTGCCCCTCACCTGGAGCTTGCGAATACCCCCCAACAATAACAGTGCCTCAGGGGTTGCCAATATCTCCGCCTGTAGCTGGATGGCCTGGAGAGCCTTTTGCATCAGCAGCACAGAGAGGCCCTGTGCACCGAAGCAGGCAACATGGCATCGCTACCTAGCTAATCGGCGCTAGCAGCCTGGGAGCTACCGGCCGAGCTGCCTAGCTACTGAACAACCCCCTAGCATTTCGGAGTCGGCCCCATTAAGGATACATAAATGGCAAACAGCTGGGGCGCACCTAGCTAGGTGAAAGCTAAACAGACGCAAGCTAGCTATATGACAACTTGCTAGGAGACAGCAAGCTCAGAAAACTAAGTGTCGCCTAGGCAAGCAAGCGAATCGTTCGACCACGACTAGCCGCACGGCCAGCGACTGCTACAGAACGCCCGCTGCTCCTGCTCCTCATTCACTGACTAGTGCATGGTTAGCTATCTACCCGGCTAGCTTGGGCCCGACTATGTGGAAACGGAGCCTACGGGGTTAGCAGAATCGAACACTTGGCCGAAAAACGAACAGAGAGGCCGCAGCTGGAGACGCTGAAAAGAGTCTCCCCTGTGCAAGACAAGTCAAGTCACACACGGCGTCAAGTAGTAACAACAGCTACAGCAGCAGTAGCTGCGGCAGCAAGCTGACTCTTACCCAAGGCAATCTTTCAAGCTGCTGCAGAGACCCAGTTCAGCGATGCAGGCAGTCGCCGGCAGCAGAGAATGAAAGCGAGGACTGCTCAGGCATTCTTCAGTCCTCATGAGTGATGGAACCACTGCCAGGGCGTCCTGTTGTTGCTGCTGCATGTTAGCCTTCTGGTTCCCCTGTTGCAGGTTTTGCTGTAGCTGGAAGCAAGCCCGCTGGGCAGCGTGCGCCTGTAGCTCCAGCAATGGAAAGGCAGCAGCAACCTGAGGAGATACGATCTGTGCGAGCAGCAGCACAAGGCAGGACAGCAGCAAAAGCACCAGCAGCAAATGCGCGACCTGCTGCAGAAACGGAAAAACACCGTTAGCAGTTCCCCCTTATCTCTGATACCATGCATGACCCCAACAGCAGCAACAGCAACACCAGCAACAGCAGCAGAAACGGCAACACCAACAACTGCAGCCCACAGCGATGAGGTCTTGTGTCCATTGCAGCACCGCGGGGCCCATAGGCAGAGCGTGAGGCACTTCTTTGAGACCTTCTGCTGCTGTCTTGATAGCAGCAGCCACTGCCGGTGCTCGGTTGAGCTGCTGCTGGTGTACCAGAAGACTCCCCCCCTGCTGGTGCTGCCGGTGAGGATGAAAGGCAGCAAGCAGCAGTAGCAAGACATTCCTGAGAGGCAAGGTCATTTCAGTTGCCCCTGCTGCAGCTGCTGAAGCTCCTACTGCTGCTGCGGCGGGTGTCGGATTGTCGAAATTGTGATGTAGAGGCGTGGATGCCTCTGCAGGGTTTACAGGTTGCCCAGACATTGCATGAGGCAGCAGCAGCAGCAGCTGGAGCAGTACCAGCTGTTCTTCGTCTGTCCCAATAGCAGCCTCAAGGGAGCTGACAGCTACAGGATCCACGCCAAACAGCTGCAAAAAACGCGCATATGGATGAGCTGGACCTACTGATGCTGCTGCACCTGTTGCTTCTACTGCACCAGTTATTGCTGCTGCACCTGTTGCTGTTGCTGGGTGTACGGATTGTCCAGTGCCCCACGAGCCCCCCTTGTGGAGGCGCGCATCTGAGATCATTTGTTGCTGCTGCTGCGGCCATTGCTGTTGTTGTTGTCGTTGCTGTTGCTGTTTCCACTGCTGCTGTTGTTGTATCTTGTTCCTACAAGGCAGCACGACAAAGCAGTTCTGAGAAGCGGAGGAGGCAGCAAACTCCAGCCAAGCCGACCGGCCCAGTGCATGCAAATGCTGCAGCAGCTGCAGCAAATGGCGGGGAGGCAAGGGCTGCTGCAAAGCCGATAGTAGTGGCAGTAGCAGGTGTCTCTGCGCCACAGCAGACTCAAAAAAGACGCCTGAAGATATAGGAGGGGCAGAAGAAGCCGCAGCGGCTGTATGGTGGCTGCTTGGCTCTGTCGTCCCTGCATTCAGGCTTGCATGAAGCTGCCTGCATTGACAGCTAAGTGCCCCCAACCGCCACTCTCCAATTTTCTTGGGGACGTCGGGTTCTTTTGTTCTCAGTTGCCTGTCTAGACTTCTAGGTGGATCAGTTCCTGCAGCAAGAGCTGCTGTTGCTGCTGCAAAAATTCCCCCTGCAGTTGCTGACAGGGGTGGTGTGGAAGTGCTACACCGGATCCAAATCCTACCCCACCTGCTTGAGAAATTCAAAGACAGTGCACTGCTGCCCCCCGGAGCAGCAGTGGGAGCCCCCAGCTCGCGGCAGCCCTGCCCGAGGGGAACTTGTGGAACTTGGAGGGAGAAGCAGGTGCTGCTGCTGCGGTTGCTGCTGCTACTGTTAGAGGGCTTGGGGAGCAACGCGCTGCAGCTGCAGCGGCAGCAACAACGTGTGCCTGCAGCAACAGCGGCGATGCTGTTGGGCCTCATCTCGATCTTCTGCGGCAGCCCGAGGAGACACCGGGCATATATACACCGCTCCACAGTGCAGCGTAGGGAGTAGCAAATTCCCACCGGTGCTCCACATGCACCGAAACATCTCTCAGTCACTGCAGAAACATGCTTGGGAGAAGGACAGTGCTGACCACCCAGGGGCCCCAGGGGCCCCTCAGAGGGCCCCATGGGGGGCCCTGGGCAGCCATGGGAATGGTTTTCGACGTTGGTCAGCATAGTTTTCTTTCGGCTTTGTTCTTATGTCTTCCATATGTGGAACGTTTTGATATGTGTGTTTCTCGATTGGGGTACCCAGGCAGCAGGAGCAAGACAAGCTGCCGCTGCCGCACGGACACAGCAGAAGAAGCAGGGAGAGAACGACGGCTTCTGCAGCAAAAAGGACATATTCTAATTCCGTTTTGTTGAAGTCCTTGTTTTTCGTATGCTCTCGAAGAGCAACTGAGTAAGGAGTGAGGCTCCATATTCTACTAGCGCATGGAGACGCCTCGCAGCGAGAAGCTGGGCTCCCGAGACGCCTACTGCTGCTGCTGCCGCTACTACTGCCTCTGCTGCTGCTTCTGCATTGTGGTTGCAGCAGGAGCTGCATAGGGAAGAAACAAGGAAAGGAGAAGAAGGGGCTTTACGGGCTAGAGATGGTGCTTTGTTCCAGGCCACCCCAAGGGGTGGGCTGCAAGACCGCCAATCTCGTGAGGTGTATACTCACCTCGTACCTGCCTGCGGCGGCCTCAAGCGATAGTGGCTGTCCAGAAGCAACGGCAACACCAGCAGCAGCAACACCTTCGGTAGGGGCAGATAGGGTGATGCTAACATTTTCTGTTGTTGCTGCTCCTTCAACTCATGTGCATCGGCATCGATATCATCAGTGTCTACCTCGTGCAGCTGCCAGGCACCTCAGCAGCAGCAACAACAGCAGCACCAGCAGCGGCAACACTAGCAGCAACCAGTGGCAGCCCCCCTTCGGCCGTCGTTCACGCAGCCGTGACTATGACCCGCCTCTCCGCGCCGAATTCGCTGCATCTGAAAGGTCAGCGCTTTTGCTACTTATGCTGCTTCTGTTGTTGCTGTTTCTGTGTTTGAGGCTTAACATGTATTTACTGCTGTATCTTGTGCACGAACTCAGGCGGGAGCGCATGCTCCGGTCTCCTGCCACCACAGGAGGATGGTCTCCTTCCTGGACTCCTTACAAACCGCCTGACAGAGCAGCAGCTGCTGTGCCAACAGCAGCAGCACCACCACGAAGCGATCAAGAGATGCGGTCGCCGTGTGTCGGTTATACCGTACCGTACAGATTCAGAGTAGAAGACGCCTTGAGTCCAGAAGAAAAAAAGGCTCAGAAGTAGGGTCGAGGGTCTAGGGTTTAGGCGAGGGGGAGTAGGGACGCGGGCGTAGGGTTTATGGTTTAGAGGTAGGCGATCTATATTGTTGGTTTAAGGCTGTGAGGCATAGCGCCATGTGCTGGAACTGGGCAGGACAGGGCATATAATGTAAAGGTGTAGGGTCTGAGGTTACGGGTTTGATGTTTGTGGTATACAGACTACCGCCTCTAAATCGCCCCGCTAGCGGCTTTTTGACCTACACGGATTTTTCTGGCAACCGCTTGCCTACCCTGGACACTGCGGAGAACGTGCGCTATTGGCAGGTGGGTCTCCATTGTGCGTCTCATTTCTCCTTTTGAACCTGTTCGTGTCTCCTTCTGTGTTCCGTGCACGTCTCCTGTCTTCTGCCGTCTGCCTTTTCCCCTACCGATCCCTTACGTCTGTCTTCCTCTGTCTTTTGTGGTCTTTGGGTTTGGCCGTCTTCGTTGGCGCGTGTGGGCATTGCGCAATTCTTGTTTTGGCTTTTTCACTCTAGCGACTGCCCCTAGCCCCGTGTACTGCATGTGGGCTGCGCTGAAGTGTACGTACACGGGAACGGCTGTCTCTGCTTGCAGGACGAAGGCCTCGACCGTCTCTTGCCACGCGTCTTCCCCATTCATCTGCCTACCCACCGGCGCATAGACCCTCTCTTTAGAGAACTGATTTTCTCTTTGGCTCAGATGGACCCAAGGCGGTTCAACGTCTCTGCCCTAGCCATGCGATACGGGTAACAACATCTGTTTTCAGCAGATTGACAAACAAACAAATGCATGCGACGCACAGTGCAGCAATAGTAACTAAAGTGCCTAACATTTATTTAGCTTTTTCGCTCACCCTTTTCTGGTAGACGACCTGGTTTTTCTCTTGTTTAGCATCTTGGTTTCCCGGGTTTTTGCTTCAAGCGCACCCCCCCTCGCCACTGTCTTCGTGTGTGTGTGTGTGTATGTGTGTGCGTGTGTTTGGTTGCTTGGTTGGTTGCTTGGTTGCTTGCGTGCTTGCTTGCCTGCTTGCCTGCTTGCTTGGCTGGTTGGCGTTTTCGTCTGTTCGCCGAATTGGCTTTTTGCTTGCTTCCTGGCTTGCTTGTTGGCTCCTCTTGGAGTCCGCTTGTGTATTTGTTTATTTCTACGTTGAGTAGAAGCCTGTTTTACTGCGACGGTTTGCTGCAGTCTTCGCGAGGCGACAGTCCAGAAAATAATAAAAGAGTTCAGTTTGTCTCAATTCTTGCGTCGAAATAAGTGGGGCTGCATCTCCTCGTAAAACCCCAAAACCCATTGGTTGTTCCTTGTTGGTGCTTTCGTCTGTCCCCTCTTTCTATATGCAAGGGCCTCTTGCCTGTCTCTGTTGTCCCTGAGTGGCAGCACTACAGTGTATCCTTAAGAATCTCTAGGGCTCTTATGGGGTGGACGGTGTGGTTGTGTCTTGTGACTGTCTCGCTGTCTCCTTCAGGCTCGCAACAGAGTCCACCAGAAGAATTAGTCGGGCCGAGGCGGTCATGAAAATGAAGGAAATAGTCTTCAAACAAAAATTGGGTAGGCCTTTATGTTGCCTCCACCCGCGTGCAACAGCAATTTGACTGCTACAGAGCCACTAGCTAAGTAGCTGTCGAGAAGGCTGGCTAGAAAGAGGGCTTATCTAGCTAGTTGGCTACTTGTCTAGGCACCCGGTGGGCTGGTAATAGTGTGGTTTTGCTAACTAGCTACCGAAGGACTTGTCCGTTGGAACCCTTAAAGTACAAAAGGTCATTGGGGGTTTCGCTTCATCGTGGCAAAGCTGAGACACAGGAAACAGGTGCAGTGGCGGGATATGCTGCTAGTGCTCACAATGGTTGCTGCACCCCGAAGCACAAGAGGAAAGGGGCGGTCGGCCTGTGTGTCTCAGCTGAGGTTTCTTGTTGCCTTTCTGCCGGTGATTGTCGGGAGTACTGCCGTTAGGTATCTTTCTCCTTTCTTTTCTACTGCCTCCTTCGTATCTTCTTCGATTCCCTTTTCAGGCTACGACCAAATGGGGACAGAAGAGATCGACTCGCAAGAAGAAAACAAATTCGAAGGTCTGTCTACTACTTTCTCGTAGCCACTAGAGTGCGCAGTGTGCAGCTAGCCACATGCCAAGCGGCGGCGTCGCTTTGAGTGCCCAGGCATTTCCTCAGCACCACCAAAGGTAGGTTCCGCATTTGGCGCCGCTATGTGAAGCTACTCAAAGAGCGCATTTGTTATCTGCTTGCAGGATGGAAAAGCACGTTTGACTGGGTGATGAAGCAGCACATCGAAGTGGAGACCCTTTCAGCCTTTCCTCTGCCGGCGAGAAGGTGAGTTCCGTCATCTTCTCTTTGGCCACTTTCCGAACGAGGCTGAGCACCACAAGTTAGTTGGGTTTTTTCTGGGGAGCACAACACGTCTCAGGACGTAGCCATTTACCCAGCAAGCGAGTCAGGTATCACAGTAACTCGCCAGCCATTCACTAGGTAGCTAGCTTGCTTGCCGTGGGTGATTGGCTTGGTGGATCCCTGCAGAGACCCTGTCCCGAAGAGGGTCGATGTCGACGTCACAGTGCACAACACCGCTAACCTCAAAGTCATTAGCTGGATTGACCCGAACGAGAAAGTAGTGTTCTAGGGGACCCCCTTCGGGAGATTGTCTTCTCTGGACACCCCCCAATGTGCAGACAGCAGCCTTCAGTGGCTGCACGGTTTCTAGATAACCTGCCTGCTCCGTCTCGTTGCCCCAGCGCCTTCGAGAGGAGCTGAAGTGGCTAGGTGCGGTGACTAGTACAAGACTTATCTGTAACTGTGGCTAGGTGCGGTTGATAGTAAAAGACTTATCTCTAACTCGAAAATCAGCCTTTACGAAGCTAGAAATATGCTTTCGTTCAACCCTTACATGTACCCACTAACGGCAAGCCTGTAAAAATCTGCTGGAAGTGAGGGCTTCGCTGCAGCCGTTGTTGCTCAATGGCAGCGGCGGAAACGCTTTGAAGTACTCTTCAATAATTAGTTTAGTTTTAATTAGTAATTTTTAGATGCTTTTGGTAAAAAGCTAAAAACGGGAGCACATGCTGCCTCCCCAGGTGCATGCAGATAGCCCCACAACACATTGTTTCTCCCCCACTCGCCGGCGCAGCACAGTGCCGAAGGGGGCACACCGTCTGGGGAGGTAATGTGGCATTTGTTGTTTTCTGCCACTCTGTGGTAGGAACAGCAAATGCATTTACGTAATTTCGGCGTTTATTCTTCTTTCCCTGCTTTTCAAGGTATATGCATATACACCTCTTAACTGCAGTGGAGGTGCTCTGCTGTGCATGGCTGGAGTTGCCGGATCGGGTGGGAAACACCGAAACCGGAAGTTTTACATTTCTTTTTTTCGTTGTTGTTCATCACCCTTCAGATGAGTCATTTGCGAGATAAACGACTTCAGAACAGCTGATTGACAGGTGAGGCACACGCAGGCAGCTGCCTCTAGAACCCGATGATGCACCCGGCCGCCCCACATGTTGACATTTGAATTACCAAGTGCTTCTGCCTGCTTCGCTCTCGGGTTTTGCATCGCATTTTCTTACAATTCCCTCATGAGGTTTCCATGCATGCTTTCTGTGTGTCCCGTGGGTCTGTGGAGTACATTTCAGCAGTAGGATGATAACGATGGAAATTACGGCTCTGCCGGTCTGCATAATGATGAATATTCCATCAATGCTGCCTTCCTTCTGAGCCGCTGTATCGTTGTCTGTTGTTTATTGGGTGTGGAACTGTTTTGTGTCCGCCTCTGGTTGATTTGTTGGAGGTTGCAGTTGCCATTGAACATTTCTCCGTTGCGCTGGGATGTAGTAAAGAAATCCAACACTGACTCCACATTTTTGGAGAGACTAATTCAAACCGAGCTTTTTAACTCTGAGCACTTTGGCACTTCTACCAGTGTATTACTATTCCATTGGGATGTTCTTTTCCATTGTCTGTAGTAGTGGGGTTTCTGTTGTTTAAGAGTTAGTGGAGCAGCGGATGATTCTGCTTTTCTTGAGTCTTATGAAGACATACGAAATTCAATCCTCTAAGAAGTCCTGATGTTTCCTAGATGTAATGTTTTGCGGTGTGAGGTTGAGGGCTGCTACGGATGAATTCCTATCTGTCAATCATCTGATTCCTGAAGACTATTTTCCCACGTCTTTTCTGATTGTCAGCCCTCTCCTGTACCTCATTGTCAGTTTCTACTTGGTGTTCGAAGGCCTCGTCTTCCCTCCTTTAGAAGACGGCGGCTCAAAAACACCGCACAAAAAGCTCGGCTCCACGGGTGGCAGAGCTGCTGCTGCTTCCAGCAGCATTTGTCAATATGTGCAGCCGCCAGCAGCACATCCAGTCGTACCATGTACTGTTTTTTATCTCCCTGTGTGCGTCATACGATTATGATGGGTCGTGCGTAGCGAAGCTTCCGTGTTTCTGCGCCAGCTGTTTCACCGTTCATTAACTCCATTTAGTTCCTTCTTTCCACACTTTCTGTATTGTGTGTATATTGCTTCTGCTGCAGCCTGCTGACGCCGCGTGTATTTTCTGGGAGTGGTGGGCAGAGCACACCTCATCGTTCATACGGGGTTGAGGCTTCTTCTATTGCCTTAGGCGGAGGAAGTTGACTCAGCCTATTATGTTGAGGGGAAAGTCCCCGGGCCTTTAGGCCGAGAGGGTCGGGATTAACAGTCCGCCAGTTTGGCAGCAAGCTTCATCCCGCTCATCTGGTTAGCTAGCTGGGTGGGCCCCTGCGATCGAATACAGAAGAAGGGGATGAGCAGCTCCAGACGCCTTGCAATTGGCAGTTGTATATGCCGCATATCAGGATTTAGTTGATGTGCTCAGCGCGATACCGCGCCAACAGAATGGGGCTTACGTCCTGCACACTCCCTTTTCCACCACCAGCAGCAGGAGCTGCTGTTTGTTCGGCTGATTAGTAGTAAAGATCTCTGTCATCTGTGCTACAATTGCGTTTTCGTGGGATGTGCTAGAGGTAGTCAGCGCGAGGAGGAGCCCGGCGTTCTCTGTATCCATACAGGGCATTGGTTGTTGCTGCGCGTGCGGCAACATCGGCAAAGCCAAACAGCAGAGGGGAGGGTCTGGGATGCCTCGGGCCTGCGAGAGCGGGGAGGCCGACAAGGCCTCAGTCTTTCACCAGCAAGCTTCTGCTGCATGGTTGCTGTAGCAGCTCTTTGTCCCTTGTTGAGCCAAAGCAGCAGCAGCAGCTGCACGTTGCAGCAGATTGTAAGAGAGACAGGCAAGGGGACGGCTTGTGTGCTGTGCTACAGTTGAGCGCAGTGCTGCTGTCTGTGAGTTCAATCGCCGGGGTGCTCCTGCGTGTACGTACAGCAGACTGCGTCCTAGCTGTTTGCAGTCTGCTGTAGGTACAGCAGACTGCAGACAGCTAGGGTGCAGCTGTTTGTGTGTAAATCGGTGCAAACTGTTGATCCAGACTATTCCCTTTTCGCGCTTCCTTCTCTTGCCAAGCAACCCTTTCTTTTTAATTTCTTCTAGAGCACTATTTTACCCAATAGTTTCTATAGAAGTAACCAGATTGAGGGTAGTGCGTTCTAAGTCTTTCTTGCTGCTGCTGTACCCTGTACAGTTCGTTGGCTGCTGCAGTCTGCCTGTGCTTCAGCACCAGAAGCGCGGGGCTGGCTTCCTGCACCTTTCTGCAGCAGCAGAGGCAATTCGCGCTTAAAGAGCAGCAGCAGCCGCTCTACCGAGGTGCGTGCTGGACTTGTGGCTGCAGTTGCAACAGCTGCAGCATCGTGGCCAGCCCTCATGGAAACCCCATGTTGCTGCTGCTGCTGGGTACAAACGAACCAGGAATCTGCCTTTGACCGTATAGGCTGTTGCTGCTGCTGTTGCTTCCTGCGCCCATCTGACATGTGAGTTTTGGCGGGACGCTGCTGCAGCTGCGTGCGGCTACTCTCAGCTGGTGGGCTTTCAGCTGCTGCCTTTGCTTCTGCTGCTGGACTGCTACGGGGCAGCGCAGCAGCAGTGCCTTCCTCGTTTTCTGCTGCTGCCGCTGCAGCAGCGCTAACCCCTGCATTCTTCAGTGCTGCTAGCTGCCGCTGCAGCCATAAGGGTCTCTCGCGTTCTAGTAATTCCTTGTCGTGGTCAGTTGCTGTTACTGTTGCTTGCTGGTGGTGCTGCTGCAGCAGGAGCAGCAAAGACAGAGGCAAACGCTCTCTCGGGTCCGAATCCTTCGAAGCAGCAGCAGCTCTACCGCCTACTGCTTCATCCTCCTTTGACTCTGCTGCAGTTGCTGCTTCACCCGCGTCTACGCTGTCTCCTCCTGTAGCTGCTGCAGATGGTTGAGCCAGCTCCTCATTGAGGTTTGTCGAGCTGTGTTTCCTTTGTACCGCTGCTGACGCATCTACAGTGTCCCCAGCTGCAGCATGCTGCTGCTGCGGCTGCGCCCACGGAAGTTGCTGGAGCAGCAGTTCGATCTCTGCCGCTTCTGCCTGTGGAGTTTTGCTGCTGCTGCTGGGATTTCGGCAGCGCTGTTGGTGATGTTGTTGCTGCTGCTGTTTTTGCTGCTGCTGTGCAGTGTTTTGTGTTTCCTTAGAGACGGGTGGAGCTGTGGCCTGAACGACAATTACTGGAAAGTAAAGCCCTTGCGCCTTGTCTCCTGGTAGCTGCCGCTGCTGCTGCCGAGCAGCAGCAGCAGGTGCTGGCAGTGACGCAGGGTTTGTTGTTGTTGCTTGCGACTTCTGTGCAGCAGCAGCAGCAGCAGCTTTGGCTTGTTGTTTCTTGAGTGTGGTGAAGAAGAGTGTTTTCTGCTGCTTGGCAAGGTGAGGAGTTAAGCACTCCTGTGCTGCTGCAGCTGCTGGGTCTTGGTGCCCTGTTGTTGCTCCTGCTGCACCTAAGGCAGCAAACCGCTTCTCTGTTAGCTGCAGCCTCTGTTTTCTTGCTTTGTTGTTCGTCAGCTGCAGCATACGAAATCTGCGAGTGACTTCGCTGAGAGTTGTGATGCCTTCCATTGTAACTGCAGCAAATACATTCTCTTGTTTTCTCCTTTCCCTCCTTTTGCTGCTGAATTCAGTAGTTGGTTGTTTGTTCGTCTTCTTCTCCTTCTGGTGTATTCTTTAAATCATTTGTTGGGCTTCCCCCGTATCTTGTCTCCTTTTAGCTGATTCCCTTACAGTCTGTATTGCCTCTGCTTGCTCATCGTTTTTTCCCTCTGCAACTGTCGTGATCCTTATCTCTTCCTCTGTGTACCAGTTTTTTCTCTGTCCGTATACCTCTACTCCGTCTAAACCGGTGTCTGTTTCGCTGCCTCTCCTCCTCTCCGCCTCTAGTCTCTTCCGCTGCCTCTAGTTTCCTGTGGTTCTGTTCTACGTACTAATTGCCCGTCTTTTCTCTTTCTTTTACCTGTCTCCAGCCCCAATGTTATCTCCTCTCCGACATTATATTCTTAATTTAACAGTTGCGTGAAATAACTTTGGCAGGTTCGCATACACGGCAGCGTGCAGGCAAAGGGAAACACCATCGATGCTGACAAGAGAGGCATCAACTCTCCCCTTGATTTTCTTCCTGCCTTGTCTGGACTGCTCTCCTACTGTTTTTAAAAATAAAATGAATAAAAAGAATATATAAAGAGCCGCCAGGCTGTCAAGAAAACGGCAAACTGACAGCCCTCTAGAGCAATCGATGCTCTCCCCTGCTCCCCCCCAGCCCGCCGCACCTTGCCGCTTTCTATTCTATTATTTCATTCCTTTCCCCAATTTAAACTAATCATAGTTGCACTACATTGCTGGGAATGCGATAAAAAAAGGGAAATTTCAACACCAACTTCTTCTACACTCGAGAGGCGGCGGAGCGGTGACCCTGTTGACAAGCTTTGCGTGCAGACAGCCCCATGAAAGCGGCGGAATGTTCCTGTATTTTCCCTCTTAACAACCAATTAATTCCATTTTGCCTAAACTCCATCGATTAAGTGCAGAGGAAAGCTCCAGCAAGTCCCGCATTCCTCTCCCTCTCGTTAGGTGTACATACACTGCATTTCTTTCGGTTCCGTCTTAGGTATGTTAGCTATGCACGCAAGGTTTTGTCGTGAATACAGAAAAGTTTAATTACTAATAAGAGCTAGAGGGAGTGGTGAGGCGTACAGCTCTGTGCTGACCGTGCACCTGAAGACGGAGTGCAACACCAAAATACCCCTAACGGCAGCATAAAGCTGTTCCCCACATTTAAGTGCAGTAAACTAACGATGCGGCTCTCTTGGAATTGTTTCTGTGTGAGCCTACAACTCAGAGTAGCGGCATATCCTACTTGTGCCCTTTATATATCCATTCACACATATCCGCTTATACAACTACACTTCTATATATGCATGCATACGTCTTTAAATAAATAAATAGACAAATAAATGGGGCATTGCCATCCCCAGGTAAGCTGTTAGTGCTTTACAGAATCATTTGACTAGATTAAGGGACTTATGAGAAGTAGATAGAGGGAAGGAAGACGGCAAAACGTTCGTGGAGACATGTTGGTGGGTCGAAAGAAAGAAGCGGCTGGAGGGTCTAAAAGTTGTCTTGCGGCCGCAAGCTCAGGTGTACGTACACCTGAGGGCGACTCGTGCCTCCTCCGTAAATGCCTCTGCACCGGAAGCGCCGGCGCCTCACTAGCTAACTCGCGAGACACCTGACTCGCTGCAATCGTACGCAGCTGGCAGCTAGCAAGGTAGTTAGTTAGATAGCTAGCTAGCTATCTAACCTCTAGCTGCTCCTAGCTAGCTAGCAGGCAGCTCTTACTAGCCAAATGGGAGCCTGTGACAACTGCCCGAGGTTGCGGGGCCGCTGCAGCAGAAGCAATAATCGAGATACAAACCCGCTTGCCAGGCGCCTGGAGTGTACGGGCACTTCCTCAAGCCTGGAGCCTGCGGGAAGCCTCTCTCCTTTGCTACAGCAGCACATACCCTCTGCAGCAGCAGCACATGCAAGTGCTGCAGCTGCTGCTCATGCTGCAACTGCAGCTAAACAAAGACAGCGCCCCCTCGGCCTCGGCGGCACCCAAAAGGCAGAGGCCTCACAAAGCGCCTTCAAGGCGCGCCTGCACATATGCAAACGGTCCAAGCATCAGCAGCAGCAGCTTCTGCTGCTGCTGACCTTGCTTTATGCAGGAAACATGCACGCACGCCGCAGCAGTCTCCCTCTCCAGCTAATCTGCGTCCGCAGAGACAATAGCGAAGGCTTTGCAACAAACCCAGCGAGACCGTCCACCGGTGCTGTTGCTGCTGCTGCTGTTGCCGCTCTTGTTCCTGCTGCTGCCGCTGTTGTATCTGCTGTTTTTGCCCCTCCTTCCTCGATGCCGTGTGGAGAAGACGCCGAGACCGGCTGTTGCTGTTGCTGCTGCTGCTGTGGCTGCATCGGGTCTCCTAGCAACAACCGACGCCAATCACGAGGCGCAACAACATCGCTGCAGGAGGCCAGCAGCCGTGCTCTTTCCGGTGGAAGTTGCATCTGTTGCTGCTGCTGTTGCTGTTGTTGCTGCTGCTCTTCTCGTTGCTGCTGTTGCTGCTGCTGGAGCAGGTAGCTGTTCGCAGCCACGGGGGCGCGCGGAGAATCCGAGGCCATCTCTGCTCTGTTAAGGGCAGCAAGTATGCGAACCCCTCTCACAAGTTGTTGCGCCTCTCTTGCTTCTTCTGCTGCTGCACTTGCTGCAGCAGCAGCAGCAGAAGCAAAGCTACCACCTGCTGCAGCAGGCGAGCTAGGTCCCAAGGGAACTACACGTCGCCTGCCTGAGGGGAAAACCGACCCATTGCGCGGCGAAGAGGCACAAGACTGCTGCTGCTGCTGCTGGTGGTGCTGCAGCGGCTGCTGCTGCAGCGCCAGCAGCATCAACTGCTGCTGCTGCTGCTGCTGCTGTTGCTGCTGTAGCGTTAACCACATATCTGTGCCGCCCGAAGAACTTCCCCCACTCACGCCCGCTCCTCCACTAGCATCTCTTGAGCTTCTGCCTGTTGCTTTAGAGCTGCCACCATCCACGAGCGCGTTTGTTGCTTGCTGTTGCTGCAGCAGCAACTGCTGCTGCTGCAGCAGGAGCAGTTGCCGCTGCTGCTGCAACACCAAGCCTTCCGCTGCACCGGAAAACTGCTGTGCCTGCTCATTGACTAAGGAAGGGCTGGACGCAACAAGAGGCACCGCAGCAGCGGCCAGAGCAGCAACTGCAGCACCAGACTCTAAGACTGCAGAAGCAAACTCTGAAGCAGACGTTAGAGGCAGAGACCGCGATGTACTGTCTCTCTCCTCGTCACCTTCTGTTGCTGCAGCAGCAGCTGCTGCTGCTGTACATCTCGGGTTTAACCCATCCCTCCTGCTGCTGCGTCGCTCCACGCTGTACTCTTGTGCTGCACCACCCCAATCAGCAGCAGCAGCAGGCGTTCTGAAAGAACTGCGAGTTCGCCGCTGGACGACACAGGGAGGAGGGGGGCCCGAAGACGTGGTGTCTGTTGACTCCTCACCGTCTGTAGCTGCTGCTGCATCTGTATCTGCTGCTGCTGCTACAGAGCCTTCTGGAGCTGCAACAACAGCAGCAGCAGCCCGGGTTGTGCGTGGGGCTTCACTGCGAAGATGGCGAGGGGTCGGCTGCTGCTCAGCGGAGACGCGAGACCCGTCAGTGCTGATGCTGCTGCTGTTGTTGCTGCTGCAGCTTGATTTTCTCTGTCTGTCTCCGCTGCTGCTGTAAGGAAGGACCTCCATCTGTCCCTTCACTGCTGCCTTCCCTAACACTAGAGGGGCCTCCGACCCATCATAGGGGGGCCCCCGACGCTCAGCTCGACGACTGCCCTTGCTGCTGCTGCTGCTGTCAGCCGCCACTCCCGACAAGGTCCAGCTGTCGCCGTCGGAAACACGCCGGGGGCCCTCCGAAGGACTCAAGGAGGCCGAAGCACCTGAACCCCCCCTGCTGCTGCTGCTGTTGCTGCTGCTACTGCTGGTGCTGCTTGCGTCATAAGGGATATCTGAAGTCATATCAATAGGGCTAGGAGGCCGTGCTGCTGCTGATGATGATGATGCCACCGCAGAAGCATCGCTCGCGCTCCCTCGACACATCTTCCCCTGCTGTTGTTGCTGTTGTTGCTGTTGCTGCTGCTGCTGCTCCTCTAGGGCCGCAGATGCAGCTGCATGGACACTATCTTCCAGGAGGTTCCCCCGCGCGTTCTTGCTGTTGGCTCCAGCCGGCTTCCCGCTACTGTTGCTGCTGCTGCTAGGAGCAGAGGATTTTGTACCAGGCTTCTTGCTGCTGCCGCCGCCGCTGCTGGTGCTGGTGCTGGCGCTGCTGTTGCTACGCTCAGCTCCGCGTTGCCAGCTGTTGCTGGCCTCCCGACGCGGCACCTTCGCGCTGCGTCGGGAGGCCCGTGCTGCAGCAGAACTCTTTGAGCGGGACCCTGCAGCAGCAGCAGCAGCAGCAGGACTCTCTCTACTGCCCTTGCTGCTGCCACCAACACCTTTGACGGAAGCTGCTGCAGCAGGACTGTCCTCATCGCCGGAGGTGCTGCTGCTGCTCGTGCTGGTACTGCCGCTGCTGCTGCTGCTCACAGCCATCTGTCCCGTGTACGTGCTGCTCTTTGTAACGCTGCTAACCCTGCTGCTGCTGGCACTGCTGCTGCTGGTACTGCTGCTGGTACTGCTGCTGCTGCTGCTTTTCCTTTTAGGGCTCGGAGATCCATGCCTCTCATTGGCGGCTGAGCACCGGCTGCTGCTGCTGCTTGTGGTGGAGGAGGAGTGTGAAGCCTTACTAATGGCGGCTGAAGCAGCTGCAGGGCCCTCCGGCTGCTCTGTCTCCTTGGTAGTCTTCCGCTTGCTGGCGTTGCTGCTGCTGTCTGTAGGCTCGGATTTCGCAGCAGCAACAACGGCAGCAGGAGCGGCAGATCCTGGCTTTTTTGATGCTCCGCCGCGTCTCTCTTCATCGCTTGACTCCGTGAGGCGAGATTGTTTCCTTTTGGTGGGTGGGGTATCTGCTGTACTGTTGCTGCTGTTGCTGCTGCTGGATGCCTTGCTGTCAGGAGCAGCAGCAGATCTCTCCTTCTTTAGCTTGCTGTTAGACTCAGCACTTGTGGAAGCAGGAAGAGGGGGAGAGGAGGCAGCAGTTGAGTTGCTGCAGCTGGTGGTGCTGCTGCTGGTGCTGCTTCCTGAAGGGAGGGCGGAAGAGGCAGAAGCGGGCGTCGCAGCAGTAGCAGCAGCAGAAGGTGCTCTTCTTTGCTGCTCCTCCGCAGCCATCTTCGCAAACATCGCTTCATAGTATCGAATCTTTCTAAGTTCCCTTTCGCTTAGTTGCGGCACAAAGACTTTGCTGGAGGAATCGCCCGAAGACGAACCCCCTGACCTCTCCGCCATCGTGCTGATGCTGCTGCTGTTGCTTCTGCTGAAGATGATAATGATAAATGTGATGAGGAAGGTGTGGGTGAGGTTGAGGATACTGGTGAAGCACGAGCAGCAGCTGCTGCTTCTGCTGCCGCCGCTGCTGCTGCCTACAGCTCGTACAGTGCCTGCTGCCCATGCTGCTACTGCTGCTGCTGCATGCTTCCTGCGATGACGGCCGTTGGCGTGGAGGCACTCTCCACCAGCAGAAGCAGCAAAAGCCACGGGGGCTGTAGCAGCAGCAGCAGCAGGAGCAGCAGATACAGCAGATGCAGCGGCAAGATGCTGCAGCTAGTAGAGACCCCTCCAGCTGCTTATGTGCAGACCAGTGAGCACGGATGATGCCGTACAGGCACCCTGAGGAGTTTTCTGTTGCTGCTGCTGCTGCCACTGCGGCTGCTGTTGCAGCATGCAGCAGCAAGCTTAAACGAGAGGGCTTCTTCGGCGGCTACTGACTCCCTAAAATAAAAAAGATGAGCGCCAAGGAGACTCAAAAACCCATTTTGGGTCAACGAGAGACGAACAGCAAAGCTGCTGCCCCTGCTGCTTCAGCTGCTGCTGCTGCTACAGTAGCAGCCCCAGCAGCCGTTGCGACAGCCCCAGCAGCAGCAGCAGCAGCAGAATCGACCTCAGTGGCTAGTGCCGCACCCCCAAAGCCATATAAAGAAGCATCCCAACATCTTTCGTTTTATGTCTTCATTGAGTCTAATATGTGCTGCACAGCAGCATTTTAGTGTGGCACCCAGAGCAACGGCAGCAGCAGCAGCACCAGCATCAGCAGCGGCGGCGGCGGCGCCGACACGTTGTCTCAAGCGCAGCTCCTCAAACCACCAGCGGCAGTAACTTGTTTGTTTCAGCGTAGTTCTCTTGCGAGTGCTTTGACATTCTGTGTCCGTCACCCCACACACAGCAGCGGCAGCAGCAGCAGTAGCTGCTGCTGCTGCGCAGTTGCACTACAGGGGTTTGAATAGCAGTTACACAAGCACTAGTAGGAACGGCAGCAAGGGCAACACCAGTAACAGCAGTGATAAGGGCAACAGCAGCGGCACACTCGTCTCAGCGGCAGCAGCATCAGCAGCCCTTTTGATCCCCTCGCGCTGCACAGTCTCTGTACCCTTTGTTTCTTTGACGGCAGGAGGTCTCTCTCGGCAATTCTTGCGATCCCTGCTGCTGCTACTGCTGGTTTTCCTGCTGTTGCTGCCGCTGTTTCTGCCAGCAGCAGCCGCAGCAGCTTGTGGGTAAAGGGGATGCGTCCTTGTTTTTTATTGTCGTTATTTGTGCTCAGCATTCATTCATGGTGCTGCTTAAACTGCGCAGCAAAAATTCTTGGGGGTTCCCGGGGTATTCGCCCCTTCAGGAGAGATGGGGGTGCAACAGCTGCTGCAAAGGCGGCAGCAACAGCAGAAGAGAAGCGCTACAGTTCACTCCCCGCGGCTCACCGCCCCGCTGCATTCTTCTACTGGCAGAGCCGCCAAAGCCAGCAACAGCAGAAGCAGCCTCTACGTCAGCAGCAGCAGAAGCGCACTCCTCGTCGTTTAGGCTTCTGGAGCGTCTGCAAGGATAACAGTGCCACTGAGACCAACAGCAACAGCAACACCAGCTTGTTAGGGTTGCCCGGCGGGTTGCGGCTGCTTCCCGAACGGTCAAAGTCTTTGGCTGTTCTGTCAATACCTGTGGAGGTGGCCCTACATCCCGCAGCTCACGGGGCTATATTGCATGCAGTAAAGCTGCTTCAGCGGCTGGAGCTGCTGCTGCTGATGATGGGCACTGCTGCTGCTGCTGCACTAGCCCTCGCTGTTGCCGTGCCTCGTCTTATTATCTTCAGAGGCCGGGCGGATCTGCTGCTTGTGCCGGCAGGAGGCATTATCCTCCTCCCATTAGTGCTGCTGCTAGCTGCCTACAGGCTCTAGCACCAGCCAGACCAGGACCAATACACGCAGCAGAAGCAGCTTCAGCAGCAGCAGGGGTTGGCGGCTGCTGCCTCTCCGTGGTCCTCGGTGTACAGACACGCTGGGGCGGCATGGCGATACAAACTGGCCGCCAACTCTTCCTTTAGGTGCCTGTGTAGGAAGCTAGCTACAGCTAGATGGCTAGCCAGCCAGCCAGGTAGATGGTTAAGCAGTTAGCTAGCTGGCCATCGCTAGACTTCGTGCGTTGTTAGTTAGCTAGCGGTAGATGGGTGCGTAGCTGTCTACCTTGCTAGGGTACTGACGATGTGGGTAGCCAGTTGCTCCCCCATTCCCCGGTGTCGTTACACCACAGCACCTTCCCAGCCCCGCCCATTCGTCGGTGCAGGAGCAGCAGCAACACAACGGAAGCAGGGGCTGCACGCCGCAGCAGCTGTTTCTAGTGTTGCTCGGCCCCGTGACTTGGGTCTTCGTAGGATGTACAGACAGCTAGTTACTGTCCCCATGGGCGCTGCTCTACAGCAGACTGCAGCAGCAACCGCCTTCGAGGCATGCTTTTTCCGTCCGTCTCTGCGATGGCCACGTTCCATTTGATCTACTGATGCTTAATGCAGCACCTAGAGAGGAGGGGAGACAGATGAGGAACATACCCACTACATGTTTAGCTACACCTGCAGCACAGGCAATGCGGCGGCAGCAGCAGGTACGGTGGCTTGGAAGGTCGGTTGGTGGGAATAAACAGAAAATAACTCCCCTTCCACGTCTCTTGTTCTTTGCCCCTTCCCTACTGTTCAGTTCTTTCTGTTCATTTGAAGCCATTGGTCCCTGCTTGTATCCTCTGTTTCTGCTAAGTCTGCCAGTCTTTTGTGTTCTTGTTTCTCGCTCTCTCCCCTCGTTTGTTTTTGTGTCTGCTGTGTTCTCCCCTTATGTGTCTGTTTCCTCCTATCCCTGCTTGTTTCTTTTTGCGCCTGTTGCTTCCTAACCTGTTTATGTCTGTCTGAGTGTTTTTTATCTGCTGCCTCCTGCCGTCTTTATTTGAGTGTTTCTTTCTCCCGAATTGCCTCCCCTTGTTCCTATTTTCTCCCTCTGTCCCAACTTGTTTGGCTATGTCAGTTTCTTTCTGTCTTTTATGTTTGCCTCTGTCTGC
The DNA here is from genome assembly GCA_904066255.1 of Eimeria sp. OTU-X. Classification (NCBI taxonomy): domain Eukaryota; phylum Apicomplexa; class Conoidasida; order Eucoccidiorida; family Eimeriidae; genus Eimeria; species Eimeria sp. OTU-X. The sequence continues at coordinate 2,279 of CAJFCX010000158.1, read as the reverse complement.
CGTATTCTCCTGTTGTGTGTATGTCTCTACCCGTCTCCTCCTGTCTCCATCAGTGTCTGTCTCTCTCCCTTTGTGAAATGCTGAATGGGAGTCGAAACGAGAATAACAAAGGCAGTCCTTAACTCTGAAAAATAAACCCAAAGCTGCAGTTGCCTCCCTCCCTCAACCGCGTATCATCATCATAACTGCAGCTGCCTCTTTCGCAGCAACACACGTATCATCATCATGCAGCAGCAGCCGCTGCAGCTGTTGCTGCATGAGGAGAAACTGCATGCAGGAGCAGCAGCGGCAGGAGGAGGAAGAGGCGATGTGTTACAGGTTGTTATTTGTAGGGTTGTCTTCCAGATCTCCTTCTATATTTGTGCATGCAGAATTGGTAGTTTTCTTGTAGTTTTTGTTTTCTGAGGTTTACTGCTGCTTTATAAGCACCATCAAACCCAAATGCAGCAACAGAAAAGGCAGCAAAACGACGAAATCCTGCTTCCTGCCAGACAGCAACCCATAGGCGTTCTTCGTGGTCAAAGTACACCCCACTGACACCGCTTCGATTGATCTCAGGTTTTGTGCTGCTAGTACTGCTGTAGTCGTCTTTCAGCTTGCGTTGTTTACGCAGCTGCTGCAGCAGCAGCAGCGCCTTGGCGCGTGCTGCTTCAAAGCCGCCAGCCTGCAACATGCCGAAGGCAGCACCAGCTGCCTGTATACCCCGGCCTCCATCCCTCCCCGATGCTCTGCTTCTGATGCTAAAAGCGCGGAATACCTGCTGGTGGTTTGACGACCAGCAGCATAAGAAACGGCGCATGCGCTGATCGTACACTAGAGAAGGTCTTCGGTTCTGTAGGAGAGGAGTCCTTATCAGATGCCTCTTGCGCGGCCAAAAGAATTCTAAGCGTCGCCCTCTGCCTGTCTGCTGCAACCTTCCTGGATCGCGCTTCCTCTTATGCCGCTTCAAACCCCCTGCACGGCCACCAAACCTCCGTATACTCCCCAAACTAATACCCGCAGCAAAACCCACGCCTCCCGCTGCACCCGCTACTGCGTATCCCCAAGATCCGCCGCCATCACTCACACTCAAACACACACGGAGAGCAGAAGGCGGGCACTGGTGTTGCTGGTACTGGCGGTGCACATGCTTCGGCTGCAGCGAAAACGAGCTAGGAAGCAATACACGGCGACCTGAAACTGCCAGCGCCACAAGGGTGGTAGACCCATCAAAACACGCAGCTCCGACGTGAGATCTCGTTAGAGCTGCTGCTAATGCTGCTGTTGTGGTTGCTCCTGCTGGTTCGTTGTATGAAATGAACGTTGGGTTTCCGAAGCGTGCAGGTACAGGGGAGGGAAGTAAGCGAGTCCTTTTGTCCTGCAGCTGCGACAGGAATGAAAGACTGCGAGACAATCTACAGCTAAACAGCGCGCAGCAGCTGCTGCGACCAGACATTGGGTCTGCTAACCCTCTGGGTAGTTTCTTTTTTCTTGTCTTCGTTTGTATTCTTGATATCAGATGGCTCCTCCTTTGTGCTCGCAAGCCCTGTGCTACCAACAACCTTCGCCACAAACCCTAAATACTACACACACATACATACCCATGGATAGGGACAAACGGCATATGAATCCGCCAAAGGACCAACCCTAAGCCCTCAACCATAAACTCTAAACCACACACCTTAACTCGGCGAAATCCACCGCGAGTCAAATTTCTGGGGCTGTGGCGCTCAGGGCAGTCTTTCCATCTTCTGTTCGCTCCCCCATGTAAGTTTTCAACTCAAAAATCGATTTAAACTCACAAATAAAGATAAATAAAGCTATAAAATTAACTTCAGTATCCGCGGAGGATGAACCTAGACCCTAAACCCTAGTCTTGACCCATCAAACTGAAAACCTCTACACACAGAAGCGCGGCAGCAGTACTGCACAGTCCCAAAGTATCACCCCTTAACCCCAAGCGTCGAATTTTAACACGGAACCCTCAATCCTAAGCCATAAACCCTAAACTTCGAGCTCCCAGCAACGCTCACTTCAGCCATACACAGGACGTGGTAAGTGCAATTCGTGAGGACCCGTAACCCTGAAATCTAAACGATATACTAGAAGCACTAGAACCTCAACCCTAATGCGAAACCGTAAAAGGTCGAAATAGTCTAACCATCATCATCTAAGCTGCAAAGGCCCCACCCCCACCCCCACCCCCTGCCCGCTACCCCAAACCTCGAGACACACAAAAAATACAACAACTCTACACAAACCACACAGGAGGAAAAAAAAAAAGAAAAAAAGAGACAAAA
>CAJFCX010000157.1:0-33537 GCA_904066255.1 Eimeria sp. OTU-X | reverse complement strand
GTTTCAGCCTATGCATCGACTTGGGTGCAACCCAAGACATAGCTCCTGGCTACGTTGATGGACGGGGAAGACGCATGGAATTAACCCAAAAATAATAATCCAAAATAACTACAGTCAATTAAATAACCTGAATAACAATTATAATAAAAGAAAGGCATCGTTTAAGCCGTTCAATGTTGGCAGGCATCTGTGGGGCCCCTCGGGGCTGGGTGTGAGGGTGGCTCGTCTATATTCCACTGGAATATTGTATAAGGATTTGTTGATATTTCGGTATTAACTTTTGTTCTTGTTGCTACAAAGAATTAAATTCCTCGTCTTCGGGATACTGTCACCTCTAAACCCTATGCCCTAAACCCCCATACTGGCTTGGTACAGGCAACCGTGCCTTTTGCTTGAGGCTGAAGTCTTTCTTTAGGCCTGAAATTGTTTTCGCGGGTTAAGGGTTTAGGTTCAGGACTTGGAGTAGGAGGTTTCAGGCGTAGGAGCTTCAATTCTGTTGTCGAGTATTTACGGTTTGAGGATGAAGGAGTCTCTAGGGGAGGCTTTCTGGAGGGTTGAGGCAGAGCTATTGGGGCCTTCGCGGTCTTTAAGGGGTTTTCACAGGGAACTGCATCATCTGCAGCAGGAAGTAGAGGCAGCTGCAGCTGCAGGACCTTTAACCGCGGAGCAGCACGCCCTCGTTAGACAAGGTACAAACCCTTAACCATAAATCATCGAGGTTGAACAGTCCGCAGAGAACGCAGGAATTCACACATTACACGCGAAAGCACCCAAACACAAACCCTTGGCTGTTGCAGCAACAGCCAATCCGCAACTTCACCTCCGGGTTTAGGGTTTAGGGTACAGGGTTTAGGGTTTCTGTTCAGAATTCACCCAGTTCTGCGATTTATGCATATGGATCCGCCGTTGCCGCTGGCGCTCTGTCTTCACCCGCGGTTGGGCAGCGCGTCATCTTGAGACTCTCAAGGTTAATTCGCTTAGTTGGGACCCCCAGGGGGTCCCCCAAGAGGGTACCGGAGAAGGAGCGGCAACTGATGTGGGGCCCCCAGGGCCCCCGGCCAGTAGGGAGGGTGGGACCCCGGATCAGCACGGTTTCCCCCCAATGGTCGTTGACCTAGACATTGAAGAGACCCTTAACATGGGTGCACTCAAAAGCTGCCTTGATGGGCCCCCTCTATTGAATTCTATTCGATGCCGCTGCCTCCTCCTCGTGGGTGTGGCTGCGCTGCTCGTCTTCAGTCAAGTAAACACTAATCCCTAAACCCTAAACATTAAACCTTCCACCTTATTTGCCTTAATGATAAAGCCTCCGGGAGAATTTTCTTCTCTTACCTGCTCTTGCAGTGTCCTTAGAATGCCAAAGGAGACCTAAGTGTTAGGGATTTGGGGCTTAGGTTTGTTTTGTGCAGGCTAATCTGACAGGCCCCCCCTTCAGTCCTTCTAAGGCAACCGAGTTGGTGGAGATAAAGCGAGAAAAAGAAGGAAGGGAACGACACCCCGATTTATATTCTCCCATATCAGCAGCAGCAGGAGGAGGAGTTGCTTGTTGCAGTTGTTGCTGCGTGTACTGCGGCTTCTGTCCTCGGGAGGAGGCAGCTGCAGCACTAGCAGCAGCAGCAACAGCAGCAACAGCAACAGCAAAACAGCGGCGCTGCTACTGCGAATTCTCTCTTAAAACATTCTGCGCTTTAGGAGACCCTGAAGAAACAACAAATAAAACGCGCGAAAGAATTAAACAAATCGAACCCTTCCTTACCGTCGACGGAGAGGTATAAATCCCAAACCCTAACCCACAAACTCAAATTCGCAACCCAGTACTCATGAACGTTTATGTACAAACCCTCATTCCTATACCCTAATTCATATACGCCAACTCGTACACCCTAATTCATAAACCCTTATTCGTACACCCTCATTCATAAACCCTTCTCAGTAAACGCCGTTTCAAAGGCCCTTATCCGCAAGCCCTACTCAACAAACCCCAACTGACAAAACCCTCGTAAACCCTAGTCAATAAACCCTAATCTGTACGCGTTGACGTATATATCCTGAGGGATGTGCCTGTTTTAGAATTGGCTCCTAGCATGACCTAATAAAAAAGCATCCGCAGCAATAGTAAACCCTAATTGGCAGCACCTAAGTAGTGAATCCCGCTGTATAAACCCTATTTAATATGCCTTCATTGATAAGCAGCAATTAAAGGGCCCTAATGAACGTAGAGAATCCGTATGTTGTAAGCTATTCCTGTTGCTTTCCTGGTGTGCTGACTGAACGGCAGCGCGTGCTCCCAAGTGTTTAGGACTTGGGGTTTAGGGTTTGCGTTTGTGTGCCTGCAGCCGGTCTACGAAGGGGTCCGCGGTATTGCATATCTGTGGTTTGCTCATCTGGTATTTGAGGGGTTGCGGGCCCAGACTCTATCGGCTGCAACAGGACCTGCTGCTTCTCCTGCTTCGTCTTCGCCTGTAAATGCCAAGGAGGTTGGGGGGCCGTTTAGTTTGTTTGTTTGGTCCTCAAGAGGAGACTTTGTGCTGCACAGGTCGCTGCGAGGAGGCGGGGGGGCCTCTGGGGCCCTGCGGGGGGCCCTCGCGCCTTCTCTCCTCGCTTCTCTTCTCTACCAATTCGCAGCCGTCCTCCGGCAGCTCCAGGCAAGTCGAATCTCACGCACAAACCCTAATTCCTAATTGCAAACCCTAATACATAACCCCTCATCTTTAGGCACGCACAAACCCTCGTCCCCACGGTAAGCCCTAATTCACACTCTGTAGGACGCCCCTGTATGCCCCAATAAATGAACGCTACGAAACCCCAATAAACCCTGAGTTGCAAACCCTACATACCTCTATATTCTTCACGTTGTAGAGGGAGGATCAGGCAAGGACAACGCATTCCTAGGTGTACGGGGTATAGGAGTTAGGATTGAGGATTTAGGGTTTGTACGTGCAGCTGCTGCCTCCTGACTTTAGCTGCACGTCGCTTGAGGCGAGGGGCGTTGAGTGTATGTTGAGGGCTGGAGACTTTGGAAAGAAAACAGATAAAGCTGCTCGCGACTTTTTAGCTGATGTTTCCTTCTTGCTGCGGGATGAACAAAGCACGTTTGTCCTTCTGCCTCCTCTTACCAGCTCCCCTGTTGCGCCTGCTGCTGGTTCCGATGCTACGGTCAAAGTTCCTCCTGATACGCTAGCCGGAGCAGCAGAAGCGGCAACAGCAGAAGGAGCAGCAGCAGGAGCAACAACTCTAGAAGCAGCAGCAGCAACAAAGACACGAACGGAGAGACTGCTTCTACGCTTCTCTGTGAAAGACCCAAGCCGTGTCGATCTCGCCTACCTTCTGCCAGACCCAGCATGGAGTGAGTCTTTACGGTTTAGGGTTTAGCGCTTAAAGTAGAGGCTTTGAAGCCAATCAGCTGTGGCTCAGGGACTGAGGCCTACGGTTTACTGTTTGAGTATTGGCATGTAGGATTTGCTGTTCTGGTAGTGCAGCTTCCCTTGTTGTAGGGTGTAGGGTGTAGGGTGTAGGGTTTAGGTTCCCGGGTTTAGGGTCTAGCGTTTGTGGTGCAGTGACAGTCCGAGACAAAACGTTGTTGCTGCTGGAGTTGGGGCTTCGGCTGGCAGTTTTGGGGCGGGTAGAGGTGTTTGAAGCTGTCAACAGTGAGTCGGCCACCCCAAAGCCCTAAACCCTAGCTGGTGCAACACCCAAGCTGCTGGTGCTTCTACGCGTGACACCCAAGCCCTCCTTGTTGAGTTGATGCTGAAGCTGCACCTCAATTCAGGGTAGATGTGGGCAGGATGAGGGTTTAGGGTCTAGGCTTTGCTTGTGCATCTCAGAAATCGCATGCGAGACATTTGGTGTGGAGTTTACTCTCACGGGGGCTTTGGGGGTGAGGCGGCGGCATCAGCAGCAGGCGCTACCGCAGCTGGTTGTCGGGGCGTCCCGCACCATTGCGCAGGAGCCCGATGCTGCGACAGCATCAACAGAGTGTGCTGCTGCTGCAGCAGCAGCAGATAAACAAGAGGCAGTGATTCTGACGGCCCCCTCACTGCCCTCCGAAGAAGGGCCCTTCACTGGACACACCGCCAAACGCAGCAGCGGTAGCAGCAGCACCACCACCACCGACAACAACAGTAACAAGAAACCTGGAGGGGTTTCAGGGGAATCTTCAGAGGACCTCGAAGAGGTGGGAGAACGCCGGCGGCTGTGGAGGCTCGAAGATGTTCGTGAAGACAATGACATTATGGAAATGCCGAGACTTGAAAAGGAGTAAGTCCATAGTTTCAGATTTAGGTTTTACGGTTTAGGGTTTAGCACTTTGGGCTTAGGGTGTAGGTGCTACTCGCGGTGCGTTTGGGCTGCAGAGAACATCGAGAGTTCTTCGAAAGGCCACTCGGGGTGGTTGAACAGGCGCTTCTCCTCGCCAAATCCAGAGCGATAATTGAAAGCAATCCATGTAGGGTTCTAGGGCCTAGGGGCTAGGGTCGAGAGTCTAGGGTTTACGAAACAGGATCTGCGGCTTACTGTGCCGTGCCTACACGCTGTGTGGTTTTGCAGCTGGCTTCTCTCATTCGGTGGTTTGGGAAAGGTTTTATTGTAAACCTGAACAATAGGCCTTCCGATTTAGGGTTAGTGTTTGAGGTTTGCAATTGTTGTCTGTTGCGGTGAAGGCAACGACCCTTTGGCTCTGGAGGAAGTTGGTGCTGTGGTGTCTAGGGCGTTGGTGTTGCCTCCGTCAACAGGCTCCAGTAGCAGCAGCAGCAGCAGTAGCAAGGACAAAGCTTATTATGAGCGGCGCCTGCAGATTTTGCAGCACGAACCCGAGGCACTGTTTGTTGCTGAGCCTGAGTGTATCGTCACTGCTCCAGATTGGGCGATCTTTTCCTCCGGTTTGCTGCTGCGGTGTCGCGCGGAGTTCCATAGAGTGAAGACAGTAGAGAGAGCTGTGCTGCAGCTGCATGCCCTCAGGGAGCAACTCGATGGTTAGCAACCCTAAACCCGACCCTAAGCCCTGAATTCGAGGACTGACAGGGCCAGATACTGCAGAACAACAACTACTGGTCTACTCCTTCCCACGCCACCTTTCAGAACACTAAACCGTACACCGGACAGCTGCTTGCATCGCTTCCGGGCGTAGAGTTTAGGTGTACGGGTTTAGGCTTTACTGTTTTACGGTCTAGGGTTTGGGGTTTGTGTCGCAGACACAGACCCACCGGCTTGCTTCCGCCTCTTCGGCTTGCTTTACCACGCTGACCTCCTCACTTGGTGGGAACTGCAGCGAGAAGTTGGTGAGGAAGAAATCTTAGGTTTTCCTGTTTGGGGTTAAGTGTTTCGGTTGTGCAATACAACGTTTATTGTGCATGATCTCCGCAAGCGCGCCTGCTCCGGGTCCAGTGTTTAAGGGTGACGGGTTTGTAGTCTCAGATAGGATTATGCTGTGCTTCTCGCAGCTGTAAGAATGATGCGTATAGGCGCTACCATCACGGTGAGGGTTGACGGTCTATAGCTTAGGGTGTAGGCTTAGAATTGAGGGCGAACGTTTGCATTCAAAAGCCTGCGTGTAGCATTTCAAAGATAGTGTTGACTGTCTGACCGTCTTTTCCATTTGCAGCCTAGCTAATACGAAGCTGCCTTACATTTGAGGGTTTTTGGTCTTGGATATGGTTGTAAGAGTTTAGAGCTTAGAGTTTAGAGTTTGTGACTGCAGGCTGCTGAGAAGTTCACCGAGCTGCAGATGTGGGAAGAGGCGGCTGACTGTCTCGTTGCCGCCGACCGGCGAGCCGATGCTCGAGCTCTTGTAGGCACTAAACTCTAGACCCTGAATTCTCATCTCAGATTGCTAGCACATTCGGCAGCTCCCTCAACCAGCGGCAATGTGAGAGTATGCAAGTTCTCTCAGCAGAAGGGTGCGCGGATAAGGGTTTAGGGTTTAGCGTTGTGGACTTGGATCCTTCAGCTGGAGAAGCAGATCGCAGCGAGGCCAACGCCTCATCTTCTTTGCACTTTGGCTGATTTAGAAGTTCTACAAAACGCGAAGCGAGCGGAAGATCTCTATAAGGAGGCCTGGTGAGTTACTTGCCCCAGGGGGTTTAGCGCTGTGTACGGTTTAGAGATTAGGCTAGCATACCGGTGTCAAATTCCTTCTGCGTAGGGTTTGGGCCTAGGCTTTCCTTATTCGGGCTTTGCAGTGTTCACGCGAGCTCCGTGCGTGATGAGAACGTAAACGGTATATTAGGTTGCCGGAGGTTAGGCTTCCGTGTATGGGGATTATAGTTAGGTGTTAAGAGTTTGAGAGTGTGGTCTGGGGGCTTCTAGGGTTTATCGGGGAGGGTTTGCTTTCACGCTTTAAAGAGTGTGCATTGTCCGGAGTTTTACAAGGGAGTTTGGGTTTTTGAAAAGTGTTGTACTTCAGCGTGAACGTTTCCGTTTTGTGCTTATGCGTTACTTTCAAGTTTTATTGCTGCACTTCAGTGTTTATTTCGTGTATTTCAATGTTTATGTCTGGTACTTCATTGTTTACTCCCTGTCTTTAAGTATGTTTGCCAGGGTTTGTGCGATTTATTTCAGTGCGTCTGTGGTGTATTGCAGCGTTCACGTGGTGCAGTTCAGTGCTTGCGTTGCTGTAAAACGTGTTGATATTTCGTTCCTGTATATCCGTGCTGTATTTCAGTGTCTATGCAGTGTATTTCAGTGTTAACACGCTGCAAGTCAGTGTGTATGTGTTGCAGATCAGTGCTTGCGCGTTGCATGCCAGTGCTTATGCAATGTATTGCAGTTTTCGGGTGTTGCATTTGAATTACAGCGTTAATGTCATGCATTTCAGTGTTTGTGTGCCCTATTTGTTGGCTCCCTTTTGTGTTTTCGGTGTGTGTTGTATTTGTCAGGACGCTTTCGGGATGCCGCTACGCCCGAGCACAGCGGGCGTTGGGCCGTTTGCTAATGTCGCAGGGACGGCTGGAGGCTGCAGCTGCAGCACTGCGGTTGGCAGCAGCAGCAGCGACTTTGCACAGCCCCACTTGGTTTGCTTTGGGCTGCTGCTGCCTACACCTGCAGCTCCTTGACGAAGCCCGAAATGCCTTTGCTCGCGCCCTCGCCATCGACCCAGAAGAAGGCGACGCCTGGGCTAACCTCGCTGCAGTCCACTGCAAAGTCCTTTTCCATCCACTTAACCCTAAAATAGATCATATTAACATCATATTAACAGCCATATGCCACTATCCCCTCGACACACCCGCATTTACCTTACTTGTCTCACCAACATCGCCGCCTAAACAGTAAACTCTAGTCCGGAAGGGCAGAACACTGATTGCTGTCTGCTCTTTGGTTCAGCGTGACGCATGGCCAGCGGCACAGCACTGCATCTTGGAGGCGGCGAAATATCGGCGAGAGAATTGGAGAATTTGGGAGACTTTCATCAGCATCTCCGTCCGCCTGAGAGACGTGCAGGCAATCTCCCGTGGTCTTCGAAGCCTCGTCCAGATCAATGCTGTGAGTTAAACCGCAGTATTTATGCCGTAGGCCTGCAAAAGCAACTCGGAGGCGTCCCCCAAGGAGCGCTTAAACAAATCAGAAGGAACGCATAACGAGGCTTCATACTATAGGATTTACTGCTTAAGTTTTAGGAATTAGGGTTTCATGGCGCGTTAAGTGGCTGCCGTCGGAGCAGAATAAAACCTAACTCCAAGGCTGTGTTTGGGCTTGTGGGGCTTAGTGGGGAGAGTTTATTGTTATGCCGAGCTGTGGCATAATCCTTAACTGCGGGCAATAATACCTAATCCCTAACTGCTAAACCTTATCGTTGGCCGGCCTCGAGCCTCTACCTTGAACGTCAGCCCTCTTTCATGCATTCTTTCCCCGTGCAAGCCAACTGAACCGCAAGCAAGCTGTCGGTTTTAAACATAAACACTGCAACTATGTAAACAGGCCATTTATGTGCATTTGTGCTGCTTGCTGCTTCAGAAGGACCGCATCGATCCTTGGATTTATTCTTTTTTAGAGGAGTTGGTGCTGTTTGAGTTAAGGCGGGCTGAGTCGTGCACGCCTGAACGAGAGCAGGGCCAGACGCCCATGTTGGGTGTTCTGCGTCACACCCTCAGTTGTCTGCAATTTTTAACTCAACACATCTCAGACTGCGCAGAATTGTTCCGGGTTTATGGTGTGCTCCTCGTGAAGGGAAACAAACCGGCGGAAAGCGTCTACAACTGGTTAAAAGAATTCCGCTGTCTGCAGGTGCCCAGACAAGCGGCGGGCCCTAAACCCCCAACCCTTTGCAGCAGAAAATAAGCCAACAAGCTAAATGAACGCGCGTATATTACAGTACTACTGTGTGCTGTGCCCTCATCTGAACTAAGGGTATAGGGTGTTGGATTTGCCTTCAGGCTGAAGTGACCCGCCGCAAATTGGATCATGAGCGGTTGTTAGAATTGACAAACAAGCAGGTTTCCTGTCTAGAACGTTCGCTCTCGTTGTTGGAGAGCTTCAGCCCTAAAAGCAAGAGGCGGTGTGTTTAAGCCCTATGCCGTGAACCGCGAACTCCAGCGGTAAACGGCAAAACTGTCACAACCCTAGTTCATTCGCCGTTCCTTCTTGTTATCTCTCTGCTCGCCACAGTTTGAAGTTAGGCATTGGGGAATCTGCAGTGGAGTCTGAGTTTTGGGTCGTTGGCATAATTTTTGAAGTTTGCGCAGCCTGTCGGTCCTGTGCAGCAATGATCTTCTGCAACAAATGAAGACTACCGTGGAAACGCATTCAAAACGCATAATGCCGGAAGCAACGGAAGCTTTAAAGCGCGTATGCGAAGCCCTACACCGAAGCCCTAACTTGTGAAGGGCATCTCTCCGAGCATCCCTGCCAATTCTGGTGTCAGCGCTGTAATGCCAGTGGCACCTGTGCTTATTGTGAGTTATTGGGGCTTAGGTTTAGGGCTGAGGGTTTAGGCTAGGAATTCCGAGTTTAGGGGTGACGTGAATGCGACTTGCTGCAGTTAGAATCGATGATAGCCCGTATTGAAGTGGCGCAACAGCAACGTGCCGGTCTATGCGACGAAGAGATGGAAGGGGTGCCAGCAGATGAAGCTCCAGCGCCGCGTAATGCGCCAGAGCAAGCTTGTTAATATATCTGCAAGAGCTAAATTTGAAAGTGCCCAACACAGCTGAACAGCATAGAGCTCCTGATTTTGAGCTTCCCCGCTGGCTGCCTGGCCTCTCCCTGTGGGAACCGTACGTAACGTGTGCATGTTTGAAGCCGCGTGTTGTTCCCACAACAGTAACATCTGGCGTATGCAAGCGCTATCTCTGGCGCGGATGAAGGTGCTATTGAAGCAGTAGTACAGCGAGCACACGTCCAGTTTTTGCCTCTACAGAGTGGATGAATTTGATGCTGTACGTGAGTTCTTCCATTGTATGTAAGAATGGAAGCAACTGCCTTGTGGTCTGCTGCAAATGGAAGCGTTTGGAGCTCGCTGTGAATACTAACTACCCCAATGCATGTACTGCAAGTGATTTGGCCTTTTCTGTGCAATGAAGCCTTAGGTGGTAGTCTACACAACATTTGTTTCAGTTGAACTATGAACAAACGTTGTGCAGCTAAGGGACGGCGACACCTAGTACACTTTTGCTAAGGAAATTTTCGTACAAATGGCACTAATAGCAGCTAAAAATATGCCTTATTTCCAGTTAAATACACTTCTTTCATGGCCATGCATACACACAATTACAGGAGTCGGCAGCATAGCCGTGGGCTGCAGCAGCAGTTGAAGGACTCTGGAATCTCTAGTGCTCAAACCCCATCGAGGACAAGAAAAATGAATAAATTTCTAAACAGTTTTGTTCACCGACGATTCGGAAGCCACGAGGCAGGTATGCAGGGGACGCAACGTGAAGGAGCGGCAGCGCTATGCAGTATGCATATGACATAGAATGCTTTGAACTGTTCATTAGGAGGAGAACGCGTGAGGAATACGTGAGATGTGCTCACCTAAGCGCTGCACCCAGAAAATACAAATTCTGTATCTATACTGATTCGCGTGTAGCTGTTGGACTGCGGCGAAACCGCTATTCTTGTACAGCTGCGAAGACGGGAATTTCCCAACGCAACGGAAGAGGAAACATATCTCCATTACGTTTGCTTCACTATATATATCTCTTCGATTTTATTCAAGCCACCTCTCTTGCTGATCATGCCATGGTTAACCCCCCGTACAAGTTTCTCTTGTTGGTCAGAGTGGCGCTGTCTAGATGAAGGAGAGGTGATCGACAGCTTTTGGGCGTTTTCTGCTTTGAAACAGGAATTTAAAGCGGGGGAGTAATCCTTGAGAATCCCTTTGTCTATGTACAGGAACGTGCTATGTTGCGTGCTGTTTAGCCGTTTACGGCCTTAGCAGTTTCTTGAACAGTTGCTGCAGAAGGCTGGAAGAGTGTCGGTTCACATGCACTCCACCAATTCGAATCTGACTGTAATTTTTATAGAGTTTTTCTGTATTAAAAGGTAACTACTGGCGGGATTTGGGATCCCGCGTGGTCCATGGCATTATCACCGCACAGAACGTCACAGAGACAGTGTGCCGTGTTCACTCTTGACCCATAGAGCCCCAGCAGTTTTAATTCCGGCATTCTCCCGTAGTTTCAGGTCTACTGCAACAATGTAAGCTGCACAGCCCGACTGGAGCTACTACGGAGCTTGTATAGAAGCACCAGGAGCTATTTGTTTTAGAGATCTTGAGTACTGCTTCAAGTAGTCAGCACACGCATGCGTGAAGAGATATTCCGATTACTTTCACGTTTCTTATGTGTACGATGTCGAGAAGAATCCCGCAAAATCTGACAAGTGTGCTCTGTACAGCGATAAAAAAAATCACAAAAACAGTTCAGCATCGGCAAAGCATCCTGAACCGTCATTTGCAAGAAAAGCTGCTAGTGGGAAACACAGATTCTCCAAGGATTGTTCCAGTTTCATTGAAACTTTAGCCAGACGAGTGATTCAAGTAAAAAGAAACAAATAAACGGAGACAAACAAACACACACCCACACCCACCCCCCTCCCACACATACACATAGGAAGGAGAAAGACATGCATTCATACAAATATATATATATATATATATATATATATATATATATACAAATTGTTCGTATATCACCCATTGTGTGTATCATGTAAGAGATACTAAGGAGCTATTTGACCAATATATTGGTGTGCAGTGGATATTCATCAGAAGGTGAAGAGCAAAGGGAAAGCAGGTAGACCTACCACGCGCCAGCAGTAAAACCAAGAGCAAAATCGGTTTTCAGCGAAACGAAAAAGTATACGCTCGACTTCTGACATAATTAAAAGCAAACGGTCAGCTTCACAAAAAGAAAATGTCAAGCAAAAGTTCCCGAAAGGATCCCTATTGCTTCACTTAACAATGCGGTACCATCTGCCGGTACAGCAGCGAAAGCTACATGATAGTTTGCGTTTTATGGTGAAATAGCAAAAGGTGCAACTGATACATGAGTTAAGCACAGTTTTTGCTGGGGGTATCAGCTGGGGATGCTTTCGAAAGGCCACTTAAGCGCGCGCTGGCTCAGATGAACGAGTGTTCATAGTGGTACAATAGGAAACCGAGGGCGAACAACCGTCAGCCAACGGGATATCAACCCTGCTGAGGGAAGGAAGCTAAAAGGTCGAGGCTTCCCCATATCTGCAGAAGTGTTGCAGCGTGTTGACCCAGAAGGTTCTGCGTGCCGTTGATTGATGCATCTGCAAATTTTACAACCAAACTGATGCTGACCCTTGCACGCGCATCCAGATATATAATTTTTTGTGTTAATATGAAGAGCACCGAATAGCCCATAAGGTTTGCAGCCGTACAAAAGAGGGTGAATCACTTTCTTCACGTCCGACAACGGCCTGCATGCATCGGGTGCTTTGGAATTGCACTACAATAAAAACAGGGACAAAGCAAGAATATGACCCCTGGGGAGAGCTTTCTCAATTTCAGCTTGTTGTACGAGATCCCTCTTACGTTTCAGCAGTTCCCGCGCTCTTTCCTCCTCTCCACGCTCAACAGATTGCAGCAGCTTTTCCACAGTGGCTTTCCCCCATTGTTTAGTGCAAGTTTCAGCAACAATCAGGGACCATAGTGTTTGAGTTGACTGTTCGAACTGCTCGGATATAAACTGAAGCAAAACTCTCGCGTCAGCGGGAATTCTGTCTGCAGGTGAGGAGATTGGCTGAGCAGATATAAAGCGGTTATCGTTATCGGTTCCCAACGCCATCCCGAAAGCTTGCAGTACCCCATCAAAGCCCGTAGCGACGTATAGCCCTTCTAGGGTGTACATGTCAAGCGCCTGTACCAATTTCTCCAGCCTGAGGCCTAGGGAACGGGGAACAGTTCCTCTGACCTCCGCAGCGTGCATTTGACGGTGCGTTCGCGGAAACAGGCGTTTAAGAAATTCAGATGAAGTCATTCCTTCGCTTGCTGCTGCTGTGTCTTCCGAGGGTAGTTGCAGCATAGGGGCATCTCCTCTACCTAAAGAGAACACCCGAAACCCTGTTTTCTCTGCCTTGCTCCCCAGTTTATCCATGCTGGAAAGGCGCTGCGACGCAGAATTGCAGAGGGAAGTTACGAGTTGCAGCTGCGCCGCGTACTTCCACTTCTCCTCTGTAGTGGCGAGGGCTTCAGGAGATGGGGTTTGGTCCATTGCATCAATCTGCCTCTGCAGCAGGCTCCATGCTTCACTGGAACTGAGTTGTTCTTCGTCGTGTATGGTAGGTAGGTGGTACTTAGCAAAGGCGTTCTTGACTGTCTCGGAAGTTCTGTTCCACGTGGCTTCTAGCTTGTCTGCACTCTCTCTAAATCTATCCCGATACGTTAACAGCGAGTCTGAGTCTAAAGGCATTGCCGCTAAATCTTTGGGGCCTCCCCCCTTCAGCGCCCTCCAGCCTACTGCCACAAGAAACACAATCCACGCGCCTACAAGAGAATAGACCAACACCAAGGGTAATTTCTGCTTCGGGGTTTCAAGGGGCACCACCAAAGAAAAAGTTTCATCAATTCCATAGTCCTCAGATCCCTCTTCTTGGTTCTCGTCATAGTCTTCAAAATCGCTCGCTCCTGCACAGGAGCCCCGAGCGCATTCTCCTGCCTCTTCTGCTGCAGCTTCGCCCCCAGAAAAAGCGTAGCTTGTTTCAGTGATACCGGAAAAATTGTCCATTTTAGTCAAACGCCTGCACCGACGTCGAGAGAAAAGTGGAAAGTCCAACCGACGGGACTGTCTCCAACGGCGGGCAGGGCAGGGTCTGCATGAGCTCGGCTATGCAGGCCCCCAACTGAACACTAGATGGTTAGCATAGAGAAGGCACGTATGCACAGGTTCCAAAATTATATAGCAATAGGGACGAGGCCGTTCTGTTGAAGCCTGTGCTGCCCTCGAGCGACCTCCCCAGTCGTCTCTGCTGGTGTCGCCAGATTGGTCTTTTTTGTGCGTTGTGGAGGGAACAGAAGAGTCAACTGGAATCGGAGCTGGAAGAAATGCTAATTAAAAATATATTATTTAACGGATAAGCCACCTGCTGCTTATTTGCAACCGCCGAGGGAACCACTGCCACGTTCATCTGCTCGTTGCCCTCCCGTGCAAACAGCACGATCCGATAAATGCGTTTGGTTGTTCCTACGGGCAAACGATAGACAAGACAAGCGCATTGCCTCTATTTGAAAACCAGTTATCTCTTATTGTTTAATTCTTGTCTATAATGTTGGGACTTGTTGAGGAGGAGGCGAGCAATCAAAGAAAAACCCACCACACCGCCCCCGAGAGGTCGATCCATGTTCATATCGGGGCAGGCAGGAACGTTCAAAACTACATCCTCAAAGTTGTAATGAAGAAAATTCGACTACAACCCATATTAGGTAATTAAAAAAGCTACACACGAAGAACCGTGGACTGATGTGATTCGAACTCGAGGCAGAGTTCCTGAAGTCAATTCGTCGGGCAGAAAATTTTAGTTTCGATTCCGCCAGCAGTCTGCCTTAATTGCTTCACACACACAGGCACCAAGGTGAAGCAGCTTCCGCCCCGTTCCGTTTCGGTCTTATTTGAATGCCTAATTTCCCTGGCAAACTAAAATTCAAACAATATCGGCAAACCTTGCTAACAGAAACCTCGTTACGCGGCACTTTGTGTACAGGGACGACGTGCGCCTGTTGTAGAGGGGAGAGCTGCAACTTGGGGCAGATTTTGCCGTCTCTCCACACCAGGTTCAGCCCGTTTTGCAACTGCCCCCAGGATGCCTGGATATTGGGATGGCAGCCCAGCAGTGTGGAGGGAAATCTACGCTTGCGCATCTTGACTATTCCCCAGCTCATTGTTGACCGTTGACCTGTGGTAAGGGAGCTCTCTGCCCATCGTTGCGTAAACAGTGAAGAGGGAAAATAGTGTAAAAAGGTAGGGGGAAAAGACCCACATACGCGTAGCGGCTTCGGGCATGATTCGACAGAATCGGGCAGGCAGTCGATGGAAAATATTGTTTCTGTTGAGCTGCAGTATGTGGCAAGCTACTAGGGAATGCCAAACAAAGTGGAGCTCTAAGTGGCACACCCAAGTCCTGCAAGCGCAGTTGGTTCAAAAATTCACGTACGTGTTTAAGGTGGAGAAAGTCAACGTGGAAAGCAAAGGTATTCTCCCCAGTGATGATTGCGCTAAACTAACATTACAAAACACCCGTTGCTGTCCCATATTGTTCGGAATAAGTCAGCTTGAGGGAGGCGAAGATATAGAAGCAGAAACATACAATTTTCTCGCAAGTGCCTAAATGAAAGAGAATATTGTAGGAAAACCATAACGGCAGCGTCTATCACATGGCATATCCCTGGTGTAGCTCTTCTGTGGGCCATTCCAGGTGACTGGAGTTCCATCCCAGCTGGTATCAGGCTGATGAACTGCATTTCTGCATACTAATGCACCGCAGCACGGATGGGAACACCCAGGTTAGGGGTGGTGTAGCAACGGCGCAATTGCTGTAGATGCCTTTATCGCTTGATGCTTGGGAACTACATTGTCCCAACCCGTCACCTTCTTAGCCGCATGGCTAATTAAGGAACGTAGCATTTTCTTTTTTTTTTGAATTTCATTTTCAAGTGAAAAATTTCCTTTTGACTGAAGATAGCCTTTCCCGTAGTAGTGTATGTTTGTTCTGCTGGTGTGTGCTTTTCTGGTGGTGCATTCGTATTCAAGCTACGTGTCAGCTTCTCACGATAGTCGTCTTGTCTCTAGGTCTTTAGCCCTCATATTTGTTTGATGATACACTTTCGTGAGCTCACCTACTTGCTTGTTGATTCGTGAGTTGCTCGTTGTCTGATACTGGCATTTTCCCATAGTTGTACACGCAGCCTGTAGCGCCCAGTACAACTCGAAGTGAGTTAACCCACAAAAGAGATAAAGTAGAACGCTTGGATAGATAGTAAGCGAATGCATTGTCCGTAGAGAGAAACGGCTGTGATAACGCGGAGCCCCGAGGGTGCCACCTCGGGGACGAAACCTAGACGGGAGCAGCTGTCACTTTCGGGGTGCCAGCTACGGCGAACGTTTGCTGTTCTACTTGTGACTGCTCCCAATGCTGTTGCTACTGCTACATTTTGGTCCCTCACTGAACATGGGTCCCCTCCCAATTGTCAAAAGAGCACTCAGCCTCTCCTGGCGTCAGCAGCATCTTGTCTTCTCCTTCAGACCCCCCATCGTCCCGATTCAAGTAAGGCGTATCCCCTGGTAAGAGCTTCCCCTCCCCGTCCAGTTGTTTAGGGGGGCTGGTATCCCTTTTTTCAAGGCCATTTCCCTGAGGCAGCTTCGCGAAAGTCCGTTGGGGCCGACTCACCGCACCTGGTGTTGGCCTGCCGCTGCTAACAGTGCTGTTTACTATCCAACTGCACGCTGAGCTGCCAGAGCTTCTAGAAATCGCTGTCCTGAAAATGCTCCCCTTCGGAGTAAGGGGGACTCCGTCTTGGTGCTGATGCTGCTGATTCCGGTAAGCGTCTGCTCGGGCCTTGACAGACTGCACAAATGAGTTCCTTCTCTTTGGTTCCGTTTGATGCTGCAGCGGCAGGTGCTTTTCCAGGTGCTTGTGTTGCAGATCTTCCTGCTTCATGCCATCAACCGCTTCGGAGCAAGCAATGCTTGGGCTTTTCGGCAGGGGAAAACACCCTAAGTTGTCGAGAGAAAGACGCACCACGACTCTGTCTGACTGCGTATCTGGAATCGCTTTTGCCATGGCTTCGTTTGCTGATGTGGCTGATACACTCTCTGCTGGGTTTCCTGGTGCAGCAGGCCCGATCGTTCGAGAACTAATCAGCTGGCTGCATCTCGGGCTCCTGCTGCTGCTGCTGCTGCGGTCAGTTACTGCTCTCAGTGTACACTGCAGGGATCGACTCCTGTGAGCAGAAGCTCTTTTCTCAGAGGGGACAAAGGACGGCCTAGTTGAGCGGCTGCAATCGTTATCTATATACCGTGACGGAGGTTGTTGTTGACGTTGCCGTTGTTGCGGCGGTTCCTGCATGAGATGGGATATCTTTTGTGTTGGTTGAAGCAGCAACTCGCCGCTCCCAGTAGTCACCAGAGGCGGATTTATGGATTGTAGACTGTCAGAACAGGCCTTATTCCTAGACTGCATGTGAGATGTATTCATGCTCCCATTCCTGGGGGTCGCTGCTGCTCTCGGAGTTGCGAACGTTTCCTTCAGCCCATCAAAGAGCTTGTCACTGCTGCTGCTGCGGCTGCTGCTTCTGCTACTCCTGGTGCGGCTCTCTGTGTAAGTCAGCAGTGCAGATATTTCGCTTTCAAGGCGAAGAGCTTCGCGGACGCGGTTAGCGCACTCCTTGACGGCCTCTAGTCGCCGTCCCGTGCGATCAGCGGCAGAAGCAGGTGTTGAAACACCTGCAATTTGTCTGGATGGCACTGCAGCAACAGCAATAGGAATTGGCGGAAACGTGTCCGTAGAACTTCGCGGAGTTGTGACCGCTTGCCTGGGGGACAGAGGGATTTTCGCTGCTTCTGCTGTACCTCCACCTGCTGGTTCTGATGCGGTACCTCCAGAAGCTGCTTCAGACAGGCACTTTCCCTGCTTCTGCTGGACCTGTTCTCGGCTGTCCTCCAAAGACATGGGGGAAGTGCTAGTGAAGTTGCATGGGAAGGCTGGATGTGTTGGTACCACCGCTACTACCGCAGCTGCAACAGTGCTTGCTTCTCCATGACTACGAGTCGAGGGCCCCAGCGACGTAGCCGCGCAGCTGTGCTTCTGTTGCTGTTGCACCTCTTCGTGAAGTAGCATTAAAGAAACAGTAGCTACCTCACCGCATCCTCGGGAGGTCTTTCCTTCACAACATGCTCCCTGCTCTTGCCGCTGTTCCTCTGGGTCCTGCATCAATCTTCTGCTTGTGTCTCCCTTGTTGCTGCCCTGGAAGAGAGACTCGCTCTGCTTTTTTGTTAGTAAAACCACGTTGGGAGTACCTAAAACTGATTTTTTCTGCTGGCACAAGTCCTTCTCAGCATTAGCAGCGCAAGCAGTTTCTGCTGCAGCTTCATTCTCTGGCAGCATCAGCTGCTGCCGCACGAAAGCCATTAAACGCGCGTCTCTCCTCCGCAGCAACTCCTGATGGACACAAAAGCAGCACATTGGCAGCAGCAGACTCTCTTCCGCATGCTTTGAGCTAAGTTCCCTGATGGAGCATCTCGGGATCTTGCTCCAACAGTTTTTGCTTGAACAGCATTAACCACAAGAACATTGGCTGCTACTATGCAGCTGCTGCGCTGCGTACATCCCGGGTGGCCATGTGAGGGTGCTGCAACATATTCTGCTGCTGTAGAAAATGCCTCCTTTTTTTTCTAAGCCGCCTCTTTGCTTCTTGGACAGCAGCAGCGACTGCTGCATCTGCTATTCCTGCTCTCTTGAACTGCGTGTGCTGCTGTTCTCGGGGGGTTCGCTCTGTCGATGAGGCTGAATTTGGTGCGGCATCAGCTGCTTTTTCTCGCGCAGCTGTTAGATATGTTTCTACGTTCCTCTGAGCATAAATATTAAATACGCCCCACGTCACATTGTGTTTCATTGTGTTTCAGTTCTGCGCTTTAGCTTATTGCTGTCTGCTCATCTTGCGTTTGCGTTTCAGGTTGCATTTGCATCTCCACGTTCACTCGCAGCGACAGCCCCCAGCTTTCCTCCGCTGAGTTGTTCATGAAAGCCAAGAGAATATTGACAGAATTTGCATGCATTGCAGATATCTGAGACGGAAAATCGCCTCTTGGGGAGTGGGATGAAAATTTAGAACTCGCCTTAATCGAGGGACGCGGAGGCGCAGCGGGCTGCTTAGAGTGCGAATCTGTTTGGAGTTCCTCTTCTTGTGGCAGGTGCTTCCTGAAGCAGCAGCAGCGGTGTCAACAACAAACCCGCAAGCACCTTATTAGCAATTCATGCGACTGCTAGCTGGCAAGGTCATCTCCGTCCGTTGGCTTACAGTGGTGCACTTTCTGACTGCCTCTCTGGCGGTCTAAGCGTGAATTTTTCAACCTATGGCTTCAGTGCTTACGCCAGTCCATTAGCCTGTAGTCTTTGCTGCAGTGCCATTTCCTTCACTTTGATTCTCCTAAGTTTCAGCTCCTCCAGGGGAGATAGTTGCTGCTGCTGCTGCAACTGTTGCCTCAAGCGTTGTCGCTGCTGCTGCAGCAGCAGCAGCTGCCGTTCTCGCCTCTGCTGCTGCTGTGGAGTCGTGGTGCTATGGGCAGAAGCCGATAAACTAGCAGCCAGGCTTGGCGTGTCTGCTGCTGCTGCAGCTGCATTGTCTTCTGCCTTTTTCTGCTGCTGGTGCTGCTTTGTATACTGGTGATGAGGCGCACGCCTTTGCAGCGTCGACTGCTGGTTCCGATTTGCCTCCTCGTTTGGCTGTTCCCCGCATCGCTTCTCTAGAACTCTTCTGGAGGGCGCAGGTTTGCTGTAGCTGTTTGCATTGTTGCTGCTGCTGCTAATGTTGCTGCTGCTAATGAGGCTGCGTTGAATTTGGCGCTTGCCGCCTGTGGTCCATGCCGTGTTCCCCAGGAGCACTGCTTTGCCCCGGGGCTGTTGCTGTCGCTTATCTGATGTGGTCTCACCAGAGGGCTTTCCTGGAACTGTTGCCCCTGGTCTTTCATCTGAGGCTTTTGGAGCAGCCTCCGCTTCTAGGGCTCCTACCGTTGCATCAGGCTCGAACGCTGATGCTGTTGCCAAAGCATCAGCTGTAGCGGGAGAAGGTGCAGCCTCTGCAGCGACACTTACTGACCTAACCAAGTTTGAGGATGCGTATATGGAGTCACCTTTGGAACTGTTTGGCTTTACTCCGCAGGAGAGATGCTGCTCTCGCTGTTGCTGCTGCTGCCCTTTTGAGATCACTGGAATACGTTCTTCAGATGGTGCTTCTCTCCGAGCAGCAGGCGCTGGTGATACCACCGCATCCTCTCCTTCTGCTTCGGGTTGTGTTGTGGACGCTCCTTCGTCTGCGTTAGATGCTGTTCCAGAGTCATTTTGTGCTAGAGGCTTTGCTGTTGAGTGCTCCGCAGCGGAGCCCGGCCTGGTAAGGTCGACGTGGCCCTGTGGCAACGAATGATGTCTTGAAAAGGAGCGAGGTTTTGGCGAAACAGAAACACTGGAGGCCTCGCTCTGTTGTGAAAGTTGGCGCTGGACTCTGTTGGTCGAGGCAAGATGGTGTTTCCTACCTTCCTTTTGCTGTTGCTGCTGTTCTTCATTGTGCAGAAGCTGCAGCACGGCTTTTGAATATGGGTCATACTGTCGTCTCCTGGTCGTACCTGCAGAAATGTTTCGTTCAGAGGGAACAGCACTTGTTGCAGCTCCTTTTGACAGTTCGGAAGCTGCTGGCAGATCATTCCGCCTCGGGATGCACTGATCGGTGCAGCTCGTGCAGCTCTCGGCGGGCGATGGCATGGAGGTAGGGAAAGGATGTTGGTCCTTCTCTGCTGCAAGTGCCACTGAGTCTTCTTGTATTCTGGATACACCCGAAGCTGCCAGACATTTTTGCTGTCCTTGCCGACGCACGCCTGTGCACAATGCAGCCTTTGAACTACAATGGTGAACATGGCTTGCTGATACTTTCGATGGTGACGCGTCTGCTGTCCCTGAGCCCGCAGAGTCAATCTCTGTGTGTGTCGTTGGATTCCTTTTAATCTTGTCACGGCCCTCTTTCTGCTGCAGCGTTTCAGGTCTCTGCGGAACCTTATCCGGGTCATTAGGGAAAAACGACGACGAAACCCTCCGTGTTGTTTCTGCAGTCGTTGTTGCCGCTCCCGGTTCTGCTGCTGCAGTTGCCCCGCTAGGGGCAGCAAGGCTTTGAGAAGTCTCGATTTGCCTCATGAGGGTATCTAGCACCTGAATAATTCTTGCTTGTTGCTCTTTCTCTGCAGGGGGGGGACTGACACTTCTTGTTGCTACGAATTCGCCCGCTGATCTTCCTACTGCCTCTGCTGCTGTATCAAATCCATATCCGCAGCATGAATGCCTCATTTCTCTGCGTTGAAGCTGTTCAGGAGATGTTGCAGAGCCTTGTGCGCTTTTGTTTGTTGCTGCTGTTGGTCCCGATTGTTTCATGGAGTTTCCTCCTAATGTTGTGGCGAGGTCACTGTTGTTCCTGCTGCTTCCTTTTCTATGTCTTTCCGTTTGATTCTCCAAAGAAACAAGGCATCCATCGTTAACTGCGCCACTACTGGTGCGCCTGTCCCCGGCTCGAAAGGATGCAGAGGCAACGCTGCCTGTATGCACGCTCATGTTCGGAAACGTCTGTTGCTGTCGCTCCAATTGTTGTTGCTGCGGCTGTTCGTTCTGCAGCTGCTTCTCCTGCTGCTGAGTCTGTTGCTCTTGGAAATTCTGCTGTGCATGCAATTCGTCTTCATCATTGTGCAATTGCTGCGCCAGCTTTCTTAGCTTCTCGGCCAAGGCCTTGCGCTCCTCGCCAGACATGCCCATTCCCTGCTGCTGTCGTTTTGCTACCTGCACAGCAACCGCAGCAGCTGCTGCTGCTGCTTCAGCTGCAGCTGCACCGTTCTCGTTCACTTCCTGGTTGCCTATCCCAGGAACTCTAAAGATACGCTGCAGAGTCCTGCGCAGTCGTGAACAACATCAGAAAATTCACAATATTGGAGGTGCACAAGTGGGGTTTTGCAGGAACAAGGTAAAGCGTAACTATCAGCAGACGTATAATCATGTGCGGGGGAAGCACTGGGCACTGGTCTCACAGATCCAAAGCAGTGTACTGCTCAGAATCGTGGTGGTGCAGCTGCGGGATGTGCTGCTTTTGCCGCCGCTGCGTATAGTGCTGCTTCTGGCTCGTTGGATGGGCAGTTGATGAAATCGCCGGCTCTTCTTGCTTTCGGTGTTGCTGAGGGCTGCTAGGGCGCCGTGCTACAACAGCAGGCTTAGCTGTAACACTCTTGCTTCTCATCGCTGCTGCTGGAGGTTTGGCGCTGGATACACTCGCCTGTTGACTGTGGTGTGGAGGAGATAATTCTCTCATTCCCATTACTGCTGACCCTCGAGAATTGGGAGCCATGCTGCTGCTGCTGCTTTTTGGGGGGGCTGCATCGAACACACCGGCCTGCTGCTGACGTCGCCTCACAGACAACTGCCTTTTCGCTGGTGAGGTCAAGAGTCGGCTGCTGCGTCGCGGTTCTGGTGCAACAGCAGCAGCTGTTGCTGTCTGGGGCATAGACGCCGATTGGACCCTACGCTGCTGCTGTTGAGAATTTTTCTGTTGCAGAAACAACAACTCCGGGTGCAGCACTTTTTCTGTGTCGCCCTTCAACAATATTCGCTGATGCTCTTGGGGGGATAGAATGGAAGGCATTACTGGAGGCATCTGCGGGGTGTCCAGCTGAGCACAACTTTCTAGTTGCTGCTTGTGCGATGTATGCTGTTGCATCTGCAGAAGCTCCCCTTCTTGCTGCAGATGCAGAAACTGTTCCTGAGCCACTTGGCCCTTGCTGTTGTGCATCTGGTGCATTTGCTGTGAAGCCGCTACGGAAGACCCATCTGAGGGCGTCATAACAACATTCTCCTGCTCGGCAAACTGTTGCATCGGCCTCTGTTGTTGTTCTTGCCTCCAGTGCTGCTGATTCTGCTGCTGCCGCTGGAGCAGCAATAAGTCATGCGCCCTAATTTGACGCACCAGTTGCGCTTCCTCTTCAGACTCAAGCAGGGGCTTAACCATGCCCAAGTAGTCGTATGCGTAGGTTGTAGAAGCAACGGGAGGTTTCTGAACAGCTGTAGCCGCTGCTCCGTTTTGTTGTTGATGCTGCTGCTTGTGCCGACCTAAAGTAGACCGCGGAGTGTGAGCATCCGTTGTGTAGCTACGACGACTTGCTGGGGAGGGGCAGATGCCTCTTGCAACTGTCTCCAGACTCTTGCTGCTTTTCACTTCCTTGGATGCTGTTTCAGCAGGCGCATGTGCTGCAGCAGGAGCAGCCGATGCTTCTGCGTCAGCCGAAGCATATTGCTTTTTGGTGGTGCTTTCCGTGGTCAATGAGCTGCTTCTGTATGGTCCATCATGCATATTGTCGGAAGGAGATGCTGCAGCAGACCGGCTAATGCGTGCCTTCGCCATCTTGCTGCTGTTCCTTGGCAGATGGCTGCAGGCGCGGATTCGAAGCAGACGTCTCCTTAAGAGGGCGAATATCTCTGGTGTATAAACAGCTGCTTCGGGCTGCATGCCCTCCTGCGCTTCGGCAACGCCGGATGCGAATTCTTCTGCCGCTGCTAGTGTAGGAACAAAGCTGCTGCGTCTTGCTCTGTCTTTGCAACTAGGAGCTCTTCCGGCTTCTGAACAACCTGTTTCTGCAGAAGGTGCGGCGATCGGCATACATGCGTCAATCCAGTGAATGACCCAAACTGCCAGCTCGTCGGCTCCTGCGAAAACGAAACAATACAGCAAATGCCAGTGTTGGCTCGTCGCTTGTGGCTCCTGTCTCTCGACTTCTTGCTGCTTTCTTGTAATGTTGCTGTCTCTTGCGCTTGCTTAGAATGCTGCGGCTGCTGTTACTGCGGACCTAGCATAAGGCAAAGCAACAACAGGCGAGGGGCGCTCTCCTTCGTGAGCCCAATCCTTCTAGCAAGCGGCTCATCTGCAGGTAGCGTATCAACAAGACTGCCTGCTGCTGGTTCTGTTGTTGCTGTGGTTTTCGCTTGTGTTGCATCCACCGTGTCGTGTGCTGCCAGTTTCCGTGGCAGCGCGCACAAGCAAGTCAGCTGCAGGAGTAGCACCAGCAAGCAACACAGCATCAGTCAGTGAAACGACAACAATTGAGCACCGTGTCAAACGCCAAGCAGCAGAAACCTTAAACCTGTGCACGATCAGCAGCAGGAATGCTCTTCTGGCATGCACCTGTATCCAAGCGTCTCTCAGATCATCCAAGTGCTTTGCATCTGCTGCTGCGATTTGCAGAACCGTTTTCAGCAGCTTCTGCTGCATCTCAATCTCCCCAGATGACCACTGGTCCATAAGTTTCCAAATGTGTTGTTTCTGTTGCTGTTGCATCTGTTGCAGTTGCCGTTCCTCCTGCCTGGCAAGCTGCTGCAACTGCTGTAGGGAGTGGGCGAAAGAATCGATTCGGCCAAGAGCAGCCGCAAAGTGGAGCTGCTGCAGCTGCAGCTGTTGTTGAAGCTGCTTCCCATTCCTGACGTGCTGCAGTAGGTCATCAGCAGCAGCATGCGTTTCTTCCGCCAGCCTCGATATCCCCAAGTAGCACTGGATGATTTTTTGCAGAGCCTCTTGAGGCCCGGTGCTGCTGCTGTTGCTGCTGCTGCGGTGGCGGCGTAGGAAGCGTGTCTTTGCCAGTAGTTGCTGCTGATCTTCGAGCTGGATGCGAAAGCCCTGCAAAGTGCTCAGAGCTTTCTTTAGTCTGCGACGAAGAGACCGATCCCCTTTCTCTGCGTCACCGCAATCGAAATCCCCGGCAGCGGCAGCTCTCACCCGCCCAAGTGGAGCTTCACTTGCGGGAATTTCCCTTCATCACTGGCTTTGTGCTGGTGTGTTTCAGGTGATGCCACGTCACTAGACGTCCCATAGGAAGTGTGGGTACCTGCTTGGGTAGTTATGGCTTGGAGCAAACGCGGCAGAAGACCGGCGTTCTGAGAGAAACCGAGAAGACGGAAGAATGACTGCCAAGTGGAGACGCTCACAGCGCTTATAAGAGAAATGCGAGACTCCTGAATGTGGAATGCATCAAATAAATCGTGAAACGTGATCGTGAAACATCGTGAAACGCGATACAAACACAGCACAGGCTAGAGGATGGAAGCCGAGGGTCGAGAAGACAGGCAAAAAAATGCCCAAAGGAAACAAGTAGCTCAGTGGTAAGAATGCACAGCTTCAAAACAGATAGCCCAAACAGATGCAGAGCCAAGAGCAAAACAAAGGCTAAGAAAGAGAGACCGGCATAAGGGGTAGGGTAACGCAGGGAGGTCGGCAAAAGCAGCAGGTCGAGAGACAAGATGAAGAGCCACATACAGAGCGAGACGAATCAACTGAGACACAGTACCCCAAAACAAGCTATCTGCTTATATATCCTACTGAGCTAAAAGACCTCCAAGCCGGTAAAAGTCCAGCAATCAACTCCTCATAACCAACCACCCAGCAGCGAGGGCCGCTTCCGTTGCTGGTGCTAGGACTTGTCCCACCTCCAACTCCACGTTCCCTTGCATCACATAAAATTGGAGATTGCTGCAGCAACGGCTTTAGCTGCTGCACGACTATGATGGGAGTATGGGGTTTTCTTACAGATGAGCTTGTCGTACGGGCAGTTTCGCATTGTCCATGTACTGCTGCTGTGAAGGAATCGGATGCAGCGGCAGCAATTCGCAACAACGCCGAACTGTTTCCTCGTTTCCGCGCCCTAGCCAGCAGCTGCAGTCCTGTGAGGTCCCCCTGAGGCACGAACTCTACATAGGCCAGCTCACCAGAGTACCCCTCAATAATGATGCAGCTTACAGGCTGTTCCTGTTGTGATTGCTGATGCAGCTTGGCGTGCTGCTGATTCGGTGCTTGGGAACGGAGGCTTTTCATGCAGCTGTTGAGGCTGTTGTTGCTGCTGCTAGAAGATACACAAACTGACAAGTGCTGCGGCCGGGAGGCGCTGGGAGGGCTTGCGAACGTAGAAGCTCCACCTGCATTAGCAACCGCTTCACTGTTGTTGCCGCATCCAACGCTAGTACTGGAAAAATGCATGTCGTAGGTGAATGGCGAGACGTGCGGACTGCAGCAACCGTCCAGAGCTTCGTTAGGGCTCCAAGTGGAGTTCCCCGGTAGGTTCCCTTCGTTGCATTGCTCTGCAGCAGGTGTTTTCCATTGTTGCGGGGCTGAATGAGCTGCTGCTGCTGTTTCTGCAGCCAATGATTTGACATTCTGCCGAGGCTGAGGAGTAGAAAGCGGCAAGAGGCTGTCCTGGATGGCGGCACTTTCGCCGCCGCTGGCAGAGGCCACGGTACTGCTGGACCGCTGTCGGTCGGCTTCATCTTGGGGCGAAGACGACAGCTTCACACTGAAGTGGTATTTCTCACTCATTTTCGAGCTGCGGGAAAAGGCAAGAACGGTGTGGCTTAACGGTGTGTGTGTTAAATCTGCGCTTGCGGCCCGATCCTGACAAAGAGGAAGCCGTCACGCTCAAGATCCAGCGGCATAAAAACGAGGGCTACCACAGCCATTGCTAAAAGCTAAACAGGTGCGAATACAAAGTTTGCGTGTGCCAATCACGGAAAGCCGTTGCGGGAAAGGAATCAGACGAGGAGGAGTCCATTCCGCACGTCGGACCGAGTGGCGTGTCAGCACCTCCCACTAGAAAGGAATGTAGAACCAACAACTATTTGCCAAGGTAAGAGAGAGTAAGGACCCACTTAGAAGCATCATGCGGTTCCTGTTGCGCGAGCGCTGTCCAATGGGACGTCAGCTGGGGCTGCAGAGGACTGAGATAAGACAAGCCAGCGGATCTGTCTCACTCTTTCTTGTCTAGGCAAGTTCGGTCTTTCCAAAGTGGATCTTCAGTGAGTCTTGCTCTGTTGGATCTACTCGGGGATACTTTTATCTTAACGTTTGAGTGTAGGAGGAAAATTAAGCTGCCGACCTCCTCAGCAAGTGTAGTGCACGCGCATGGCAATAGAGCTCATGCGCTAACCTTAAAGGGCTAGTTTCACGAGAGGGAATGATTAGAAATATAAATACACTTATATTGGAACTCTAGATAGAAAAGAGGTCAAATGATTTAAGAGTGCTCATCCGCCTACACGAGACCTAGGGCTGACCGTGAGGCTAGCGCAGTTGCCTTGGCTATGACCCTTTCAGGGGGGAGCAGGTCAGTTCTATTATTCTAAGGTTTCCCCTTAGTAATATGGAGTCTAATATGTTTTAAGAGTGATTTTTTGCTTATTTAAGTGGTATTAGCAGAGATTAGCTAAGTCTAGCTAATAGATGCTGAGTGTGCACCAGCTAAACTTCTTAGGAGTCATTCGTAGCATGTAGGCACGCTGTTCACTACAGCAAGTGTGCGTGGGCTGGAGACTGAATGGAGCTGCGCAAGGATGGCTGTGTGAGACCAGAACGGGCACAAAGATTCTGCCGGAAAGACAATTTTTTTCTGTTATTTAGAGAAACAAAAAATTTAAGTTGAGTAGTCCAGTTCTGCTGCACGCAAAAGTTCATGCGACCACGCAGCAGTCGGTTGCAAGCTGCAATGATTCAGGCAGTTCGACCAATGAAATACCCGGCGTGTGTAGCTACACCTCTGAAAAAACCATTCTTCCCTGATTTAAAAGCTTCACATAGTTAAACACACATAAAAAATAAGATTGTTTTCTTCTCCACGCAGACTTCTCTCCTAAGAAGGCCCCAGGCATTGGCGACGGAAGTCCTGCAACAGGTATCTACGGAGCCGGCTCCCTAGCGAGTATATTTCCTTATTGCCATGATCCGTTCAACTCTCATTTCCAATGAACATTACAAATTGTGTGTTTTTCATCTCACTGTGAAAATAAGGCGCCTATAGTTGAGTCTGAAAACGCTTCCCTCTCCGGTTAATTGCCCTCGTCAAGCGCCTACACTACGATACAGACTTCCCCGCTTTTGCCAACTTTCTCCATGTAAAAGCTTTAAAATGAAACTCGCTCGTCCCCCAAAATACTTCAGGCACATTCTGTAATGCCGTTGTTGTTTAAGCGGGAGGAGAACAGGATCACTGCAGCGGGGTTAGTGTAGTGGTTATCACGTCTGCTTTACACGCAGAAGGCCGCGGGTTCAAACCCCGCACCCCGTACAGGGAATTCTCGGTGAAATTGTTTGTTGCAAAACAAACCGGTATGCACCTTGACACATTCTCCCGGCCTTCTGAGGGCCGACTTCCCCGGCTGCCGTCGGATTCCGCTTTTTACCCCTGTCTGGTTTGTTCTGGCTCACACACCTCCAACACCGATGGCGTATGTCCATATCGTTTCCCAACTGTACGTCTACCTGTGTTTGCTCACCCATTCGTGGCGACCGTGATATCTGGAGGGCTAGCAACGGTGGAGTCATTGGGTGTAAATTGGATTTGCCATAAGAACGTTTTCTGTTGGATGGGATGCTTAAATTGAGCTTGATTAAACTCGTAGAGTCCCCCAATGGTAGGTCGCCTACCCAACAGAGAGCAGATCCTGACCAGTCTCGACCTCCACAGCAGCTTGGATCTCTGAGTAGATGTGAATAGTACCGAAGCTGGCTATACACATGTTTGTATGTTTGTGGAATTCCTTTCCAAACCCACAATCTCTGTTTAACCTCACCTTTTACTTTTCTTGCACGATCAAGTTCGTTGGCGGCACCCGCATCCAGTGGACTATGCGGTGCTAACAAGCGTAACTCGGGTTCTTGATATTCTCCGAAGACCAGTTCCGTAAATGCAAATGCATCCCCTTCCCAGTATAATGGCGTCTTTAGTTCAGCGGTGGAATCTCCTGGAGCTGTGGGAGGGGAGGCGGCCTGCCATAAGTTGGAGCGCTCCTTGCAGCAACTTTAGCTGCAAAATAGGCCCACTGACGAGCTCGAAGGCTGCAAAAGAGGCCCCCAGACGAGCTCAAACAAACAATCTCGGTTGTATGGGTGAACAATGAAGACAGTATTTGGGAATGTTTACGTGTGTAGCGTATGTCTACTAGTGCCTGTAAGGACCCATTTGCAAACTTCAGACGTAGTTATCGCACACACTACGTTACATAGGGGAAATTTGTTCTGCAGGCAGTGCAGCGAAGTCAGTGCGCTCCTAGCCTGGCCCAACAAACGAAAATGTTAATCAATGCAATATAAGGAATGCATTTCAGATGAGAGGTTGTGCCAATGCCGACCTTGTCTCCTGGCGACGGACGCCATGGGCGGCGACTAGAGTACTCAAGGGGGGAGATAGCATCAAGAGTCCGCTTCTGGAAATAGTTAGCACCTAGGAGATATGTTCCATCCTAGTTGTTGCGGTGTTCTGACTGCAGCGATGCCTTCTGAAATTTCTGTTTCTGCGACCACCCCTGGGGCAACGCATGAAATGCCCCACACCCCCAGACTCCTATGCTTTCTAACTAAATCTTAACGCAAATAACAAGCGATTCAAACGGGGCAGCACTGAAGCACTATACTTCGTGTCTGTGCATTCAAATTCTCTAGACCATCTAGCACAAGCTCCACCGCAACATAAACAACAGTTTGCAAGCCAGGGCCAGGCAAAACCATTAGTGGACTCTTTATCCTTTAAAAGACGATTTCACTCTTAGTTCGAATACAGACTTACATTACGTAAAAAAGGAAAGAGCTGCTCCAGCAACTTGTCTGCGTGGCCTTCTCTTGGCCACACATTCTATATAGCCAATTGACGCCAAGATTGCTGTAATCTTTGCTGCTGCAAAGGCCATAGTGGCGACCCCGTAAGCATATATGCGGACTACAGCCACTGTATTCACGGTGTCACCTAGCATACCGCACACGATACGCATGGCAGGTAGATTATAGAAGGAATAATGCACTCATTACCAAATCATCGTACGGTATGCCCTCTTTAAGGAGCACACGCATTTGTTCCCTTTTATTCAGCAGCCGTCTTTCGAAGTTGTAAGCATTTTCGTCCTCTTGTTCGTTAGCAGCCTCCAGCACACCCTTAGTTGTCCAGTTATCCGCAATCCGATGCATCTTGCGTATTCTTGCATAATTCGTATTGTCTTCAGATTCACCAAATATTTGGGCAGCCGCTCGTGCGAAAGATCCAGTTCTAAATATTTTTCCACTATATGGAATTTGATGTTTGGTAGTGGGAGGAATGGAGTTGAAGGCGTCGTCTTGTCCAGAGGGTTGAAGAAAGCGCTCAAAGTAGTATCGAGTCACCAAGTTGCAGACGTTATGTTTGTTCTCAACAGACAACAGATAGATGAGCTTGTCAGTTAGTGTTTCATCGACCTTCTGAGTCATTTCATTTCCAAAGAAGCCCACAGATTGTAAGAATTGAGTTGCCTGCAAGCCACCTTCTGCGTTTTCCTCCAGTACTTCAAGAGAGGGGTAATTATAAGGCTCGTCGTGGCCAGGAACAGGAACTGGCACATCAAACTCCTTATTCATGTAGACAAACCACTTCAATTCCTCCAGGCGAAGTGTGACTGTACGGCAAATACTCCGCAACAGCTGAAGATGCTGCAGGAAGTCCTTCTGTGCATTCACAGAAGAATCAAATGGGAATCCACATTCTCGCATCTTGGCCACATGGTTATTGATAATCGCTAACGGGTTTCCAGTGAGCTCTTGCCCGTCGTCGAGAGACGGTGTGAAGTGTCTCTCGAAGGCTTCCTGTACAGGCTTTTCTGAGGACTCCCAAGCCTCATTCATTGCTTCCACTGCTTCATTGAGGTCACTAATGTACTTCTGCACGCTCTCATCTCCCGTTGGTAGCTGCGGTGTCTCTAGGTGTGATCGCAACCTGCTAGACACACTGTAACGAGCATCGAGCAACAGCAGCACTATAAAGGTGGCGGCTAACGTCGTAGCTGTTCGAATGTGTCTGACGTTGGATTTTCGGGAAACAAAAGCTCCGCGTTTTCCAGCAAATCCCTTGTGTTTGTCGCCATTATGTAGCCCGCGCTCTGCTGCTTGAGCTCTCCCGTGCTGCGGGTTCGCGTCCTCCAACAACGAGGGACCTTCGCCGCGCCACTGACTTCCCATTATCTAGTACGAGTAGGGATGAACTTCTGCGAGACATGTAATCGCCCTTCGGTGAGGACTTCTGCAAAACAATTGAGGAGGTGTGCACGACGACCTTTCAGGGAACAGCAAGACCGAGACGGCCCGGGTTGGCAGAGTGACGACAAAGTTCGAGTATATTTGCGTTGAAATGAGTTGGTAAGGCGACCACCAACAGAAAATAAGTTTTGCTGTGATCGTAACACACGTGTTTTTATGCTCAGGTGGAAATACATGCCCCTCGTGAAACTGGAGCATGTTGGAGACAGCGGATCGGGCACCGCCTGATCTGAGCTGCCCACCAACCCCATGGATAGAAGGGCCTTCAAGGAAGCCATCAGTATTTAGAGGCTGTTTCTTGAAATTTTGATTGCCTAATGGCTTTTTTGATTTCGCTAATGTCTTTCACTAGCCGTTACGGGTCTGATGGTTGTGCGCGGTTGCCGTAATGCACGTGAGCGATCCCTTTAGTTCTCCCCCTAATCCCTGGAGTTACAAATGCAATGCCCCACACCCCCAGACTCCTATGCTTTCTAACTAAATCTTAACGCAATAACAAGCGATTCAAACGGGGCAGCACTGAAGCACTATACTTCGTGTCTGTGCATTCACATTCTCTAGACCATCTAGCACAAGCTCCACCGCAACATAAACAACAGTTTGCAAGCCAGGGCCAGGCAAAACCATTAGTGGACTCTTTATCCTT
This sequence comes from Eimeria sp. OTU-X, assembly GCA_904066255.1. Lineage (NCBI taxonomy): Eukaryota > Apicomplexa > Conoidasida > Eucoccidiorida > Eimeriidae > Eimeria > Eimeria sp. OTU-X. The sequence goes on along the minus strand of CAJFCX010000157.1, from coordinate 2,611 downwards.
TAAAAGACGATTTCACTCTTAGTTCGAATACAGACTTACATTACGTAAAAAGGGAAAGAGCTGCTCCAGCAACTTGTCTGCGTGGCCTTCTCTTGGCCACACATTCTATATAGCCAATTGACGCCAAGATTGCTGTAATCTTTGCTGCTGCAAAGGCCATAGTGGCGACCCCGTAAGCATATATGCGGACTACAGCCACTGTATTCACGGTGTCACCTAGCATACCGCACACGATACGCATGGCAGGTAGATTATAGAAGGAATAATGCACTCATTACCAAATCATCGTACGGTATGCCCTCTTTAAGGAGCACACGCATTTGTTCCCTTTTATTCAGCAGCTGTCTTTCGAAGTTGTAAGCATTTTCGTCCTCTTGTTCGTTAGCAGCCTCCAGCACACCCTTAGTTGTCCAGTTATCCGCAATCCGATGCATCTTGCGTATTCTTGCATAATCCGTATTTTCTTCAGATTCACCAAATATTTGGGCAGCCGCTCGTGCGAAAGATCCAGTTCTAAATGCTTCTCCACTATATGGAATTTGATGTTTGGTAGTGGGAGGAATGGAGTTGAAGGCGTCGTCTTGTCCAGAGGGTTGAAGAAAGCGCTCAAAGTAGTATCGAGTCACCAAGTTGCAGACGTTATGTTTGTTCTCAATAGACAACAGATATATGAGCTTTTCAGTTAGCTTTTTGTCTACTTTCTGCGTCTCTTTCCTGCGAACGAATCCCGCAGATTGCAAGAAATGGGCTGCCTGCAAGCCGTCATCTACCTCTTGCTCCAGTACTTCAAGAGAGGTGTAAGTAGAAGGCTCGTCGTGGCCAGGAACAGGAAGAGGGGCTTCGAACACCTTATTCATGTAGACGAACCAAGTCAATTCTTCGAGACGAAGTGTGACTGTTCGGCAAATACTCCGCAGCAGCTGCAGATGCTGCGCAGAGTCCCTCCTCCGCTTCACAGAAGACTCAGATAGAACTCCACATTCTCGCATCTTGGCCACATGGTTATTGATAATCGCCAACGGGTCTTCTGTTAGTGGTTTACCGTCCTCGAGTGAAGGTGTGAAAAGTATTTGAAAAGCTTCCCGCACAGATTGTTCTGATGATTCCCAAGCCTTGTTCATAGCGTCCGCTGCTTCATTGAAATCATCCATGTACTTCTGCATGCTTATGTCCTCCAATAATAGATGTGGTGTTCTTAGGTAAGACCGCAACATGCTGGACAAGCTGTGACGAGACTCGAACAGGAGCAGCACGAGGAAAGTAACGAGTAACACCCTAACGATTCCAACTTGTTTCTCACTGGACTTCCGGGAAGAGGAAACTCCACGTCTTCTAGCAAATCCCTTGTTATTTCTGCCGTTGTCCGGGCCAGGCTGTACTGCCCTATCTCCCCCGAATTTGAATTTTGTCTCCTGCAACAACGCAGGACCTACTTCGTGCCACTGATTCTCCATTTTCTAAAGCAAAAAGAAATAAATAGCAACCATGCATGTAGTTGTCCTCTGGGGGGCTGTGTAGAACACTTAAGGACACGACGATCAGTCGATGCACAGCGGGACCGAGACGGCTCTGGGTGACAGGGTGGCGGTGATGTCCGAATAAATTGTAGCCGAAATGAGTTAATATAACAAGTTCCGAAATAATAATAATGTCAGCGGAAGCACTGAAAATATGCTGCTGTCATTCAAACTGCAATGCCTCCTATTTGTGAAGTTGGCGCACGACGGAGACGGCGGATCGAGCACGACTGCTCTGACTTGTCGCCAACCCCTATAATTGAGGGACTCACATAAAAGCATAGTGTTCGTATTAATTTTCCTGAGAACATTTGTATATTCTCTGAGTTCCCTCACAACTTTTTGAGACTTGTTGGATGTGGATGCAACATTGCAACCTGTGGATTCTCCAGTTTGCACTCAACCCAGCTCTGGAACACGAAAAGGAAGAACGCATGCCTCTAGAGTCCTGTACTTTCTAAATGAAAGCTAAAGGACCAACCGAGTGATCCGAGCTGAGTAAGCGCCCGAGATTCTACTTAGTGTCTGGAGTATCGATCGCCTCCTTTGGACAATCTGAAACAAACACCTGCGGTACATATACCTCTACAGGCTGGTGTCAACAAAGAAAAGGCAGTAGTGGATTCAGTTACTGGTGAAATTTGCTGTTGCTTTATCCCGAAGTCCGGCTAATCATGGATCCAAAGAGGAGAACTGTCTATCTGCTGGATGCATGCCCCCCCTTTTGAGCCATCATCCCACAAAACCAGTTATATGCAGCAGTTGTATGAAGCTTTGTTCTACAACACCAATAGCCGCGAGCGCTTATACCACTGATGCAGAACACTACCAAGCATTAGAAGTGATATCACCTGCAAAACAAATAGCGAGTAGACTATAGGAGGCATAATGCACTCATTAGCAAATCATCGTACGGTATGCCATCCTTGAGCAATCCCTGAAGTTGATCCCGTTTGCGGCGCATCTCCTGTTCGAGTCTGTAGGCATTTTCTTCCTCCTGCTGCTTCGTAGCCTCCAGTACTCCTTTGGGTGTCCAGTTATCCGCAATCCGGTGCATCTTGCGTATCCGTGCATAAATCGTATTGTCTTCAGAT
>CAJFCX010000156.1:0-33821 GCA_904066255.1 Eimeria sp. OTU-X | reverse complement strand
GACGTGGAGGAGGGGAGGGGGGTTCGGAAGTTTTCCATCCACCCACTGGCGAGAGGGCAGCACCTACCCTTGCTGTTGTAACCGCCGGTTCTGCTGTTTCTGCCGTTTCGACGGACTCGTGCCACTCCCCGGGCGCGAACGCCTGCACCCCCCGGCGCAGTCGGCGGATGGCAGCTTTACAGGCCCTGGAGTCTTTTAAGCAACTCCCCGATTCCTTGACCTCCGCTTCCGCTGGGGCTCCTGGCGCGGCGTTGGCGGCTCCGACCCCAACACCAGCAGCTGCAGTAGGAATGCGGTCTGGTGCAGAGGGCATTTAGCGTGTAACGATAATACGGATTCCAACGACATACGACATACTTGTAGATGAGCATGGGAAGCCATAACTTCATCGCTTTCCCCAGCCGGCGTCAAGTAACACTGGCAGCAGCAGCAACCAACAACCAACGAACATTCAAGAGGCCGTGCAGCAGCAGCAGTGACCGTCAACAAGTCTGCATCCGGAACGAGGCGAAACTGCCCAGCTGGAGTGTAACTAACAGCTTTGGCCAGAGTTTCTGGCTATGCTGCTCGAGGTGGAGAAGGGGCGAGCGCCGATTATTGTAATGGAAAATATACACAATCATTTTGGGTTTTTTCAAAACATTTTAAGGGTTCACGGGGGCTTCGCGACATGCGCCAGCCCATGCGGTTGCTTGCATTCCGATTTTGCATTTGGACTTTTGAAGGGGAGGTTTGCAGGTATTGGAGGGGAATACGGTAAATAGGGGCAGTGTATTGTTATGCTCAGGCACAAACGTCAGTTCAGATGGCACTGGATGAAGGAACTGTTTAGGATGCGTTTTACAAGCATAACGGTTTAGTATGCACTGGAGTTTTACAGAATTGGGTTGTTTGAAAGCGTAGGCATCCACCGTCCAGTTGGCAACGTTGGTGCCTGTGGCAACAACAGGCGCCATATCAGACAAAAGGACGCCTCTGTGCATGAAGCTGACAGCGTTTCGGCTGAAGGGCGCAAAGGTCTGAATAGGAAACCTACAGTGGAACATCTCAGTATTGCCTCAAATAGTCCGTCAGTTCTAGCCGTCGTCGAAGCTGCAAAAGTGCATTGCAGTTTAAACGCCTGCCATATGCTCTTTCAAACGTAGGCGCCCTTTGCAACATTATTGCGGGTTTTATCCTCTGGTGAGACGAGCACCAAGCGCAGGAAAGGTGAGAGGTCCTTCCTCCTGAAGTCCCACAGCGTGCTCTGCAGTAGCGTATTTACGTAGTGCACAATCTCTGAAGGTACGCGCACTTGTGTACGACGGTCCGTAGAATGATCCTAGACCTGCGGAGTTTGTCACAGAGCAGCAGCGGCAAGAATAGAACTCTATTCTTGCTGGTGGACTTCAACAATCAGATCTGACGGCGGAGCCTCAGGGACGGTGGAGAGTAGAGGGCTGCCTGTGAAAATAAGTCACGCACGTAGAGAAGATTTGTGAGGCGAATGCCGAAAAGGTTTAGTCGAGATGTGGCGTTCTAGGATGCCCGGCATCCTTTTCAGACCTTAACAATTCCTGCTATCCACAGATGAAGATTCATTAGGATTAGGCAGCCCGGCTGGGAAGCTACGACGAACGCGTCTTAGCAAAGAAACGGTAGCATTGCACGCACACATTGCACCCAGCCAAGAATTTACAGCGGAGGTGACTAACGAACAATGGAAGTATCATTGCTCACTGGGGCGGTACAGGTACCCCGTATTTTTACGCTTGTGTATTGTCTCCTTCATACGCCGTAAGATCTACAGTTCCTAAAACTGGCTGTCGATGGGCAGGTATGAGCAAGGCTACCAATTTTGAGGGGCGTATTCGGGCAAAGAAGTCATATTGCCAAGCGTTGGCAAGCAGGCTTATTTCGCAGACTGCAAGGGAGAATAGCCTGCGGAATAAGGAGGATGAAATGCGCTAGATCTATAAATATCAGTCCGTCGTCGACTTAAAGCAACTGGCATCCCCTATTGCCTCCAGGTGTGTAGCGCACGGCAGAACTAGAACCTCGCGATGGTGAGGGAAGGAGACAACGTGCCGCAACTAGCAGCAGCTCTTGCTTTAATTCCTCGTTCTACCCATCCTCCAGAAGGTTACACAATATGCAAAGCCCCTGGTGATGCATATACTGCAGTTTAGCCACTTGCTAAAGGCATATCTCATATTCCACGGATGTCAAAATGCCGAAATTCACGTGCTAACACCTACAGACAATTCTAAACTAAAATCTTCTGGCCCGAACTCTCAAAGCAGAAAACGCTACAGCCAAGGATTCTGCTTTTCAACCCCCAAAGCTGCTCGCCAAGATGATGGCGGAGTGCAGTGGACGATTTACCATTGGGGACAACACTGCTGAGCTCTACATTAGAGAGGGAGGATTTCGTCTTTCCAAGGTGGGGATCGTGCTGAGGGGACGATTTCGTAAGACACGGCTACTGAATGCTCATGATGGTGTTGTGAAGCGGCGACGGGGGCTTGTGGGAGGATTTAAAGGAAACCAACTAGGGTTTCCTAATGAGGCACGGATTCTGCTGCGAAAACACAAACGCTGCCTGCGACTGTTGACGGAATACGGTGGCGGACGCAACATGAAGGGTAATACTCTCGAACTTTGGAAGCCGCTGCCTGAGCAGTTTGGGGTGATTCGGTGGCACCTTATTAAGACGGCAGTAGTAGTCAGAGCTGAATTTTGAAGAGCCTAGGGGGAAGAGGACACTATACCACTAACCACCGCCCTGTGCTCGGTCAGCCACCCGATTCTAGGCAACACAGGAAGCGATTGACACTAGATGTAGATCCTGGGTGTAGCGGTAGCGCCTGTGGAGGGAATCTTCACTCTCTCCTGAAGATATGACTATATATAGTGCATGTACCAAACCTGGAAAGACCATGAAACACATGCTACAGAGGGCCCTCTGGCATGATCACTGGACAACGTAGAGACACATGAGCAATTTGTACTTGATTGCGGCCTTCGCTTGCAGGCGAATTCGTTATATTGCAGACTTGCAGTCCACTAACGCCGATTTTGATAAGACCTGTTGTACTGCATTGTCGAGAATTGTGTCTATGGACGGCGACCATGGACTAACAGGTTCACCTGGAGGTCAGAAGGGCCACCTCACGCCCTACAGGGCAGCAGAGATAGCTTGTGCAGTTGTTGGTGCTGTTGTTTCCCAATACTGGAAGTAGAAATACAAAACTTCTATTGTTTGAAAATACTGGAAATAGAAATACAAAGTCAGAAGACATGCATCTCACCCAAAATTAGCCAGAAAGCAGTTACGAGTAGCCACTGCTCACGCGTGGGACCTTACCTGTGGGTGGGGCCCCTCTTCGTGCATTTAGTATCCCGTAGCAGCGCTGCGATCTATTCTTTGAACCCGCCTGAGTTTTTGTTTACTTCCTTATTTTTAACGGATCATAAGCAGGACAAAGTCGTTAAGATGTCGGCATCTACGACGGGAGACACGGTTGCCTCGTCTGCAACATCTGCCGTTGCCGGCAGTATCAGTGCAACTGCGACCAACGGCAGCAAAAGCAACTGTTTGGCTTCTCTGACGTTGTTTTACAGCTGCTTTCTCTGTTTGGCTATCGTCATGGTGACCCCGTTTCTGAATCCTCTTCCCGTTCTGCTGCAAATGGTTCTTTACACTGCCCCCATCCTTTACGTCGGCAGTCATTTGTCCCTCAAACAAAACGAAGTTGACGCAACCACGGGAGAGAAACTCAACAAGGGAGAGGCAATGAATAGAACAGATGCCATGCTGTTCCCCATCTTCGGCTCAATAGCCCTGTTCAGCTTGTAGGGCCGACGATCTTAGGGCATATTGTTTGCTCTACAGTTATGTTGATAGGAGGGAGGTTGTGTTATTTATGCTTTGTGGCTGAACTTGTAAGGGTCTCAGGAAAGTCCCTCATATGGGATACCGGTATGCACAGGGCTACATCCTTTTCCTTTTCAGGTACCTGGCGTACAAGTTCTTGGGCACAATCTGGGTGAATATGCTGCTTACACTTTACCTGACGGGCGTGGGCCTGTTGGCATTGGGAGAAACAATATTCGCAGTGACTGTAAGCAGCAGCAAGCGAAGAAGGTATTATTCAGCATGTTTACCGCTTCTGCCTTGCCGGCCTCTGCCCTTAAACCAGCGTCACACAGAAAATATAGGAGACAAGATATTGGGACAGTGAACTCCTCAGGGCTTCCCATTATCTTGTCTCCTATATTTTCTGTGTGACGCTGGTTATGCCCTTCATCTCCTCTCGTACTTGTGTTTGTTTCTTCTTTCTGTATTGTAGCCCGCATAGCTCCCTGATTGTTTCTGGTTGCTCTCTCTCGCCTGTTGCCGGTTGTGCTGCCGTGTGTATTAGCTTGAAGAGGCGTGTGTATTAATTCCATCATTACTGCGTTACTTGGATCTTCACGTGTAGCTACAACCGCTGTGTCTGAGTGGTTGCTTCGTTTGGCGTCGGCTGGTTCCATAGCCCCTGTTCCCTTTTGTCTACTTGCAGGGATAAATGACTTAAGGCTTGTGCTGCTGTTGACGTTGGGTGTGGTTTGTTTCCTGCTACACAGAAGCCGCTGTGTCCTCCACGACTGCTTGATGAGAGTTGGTTGGTCCTTCACCCCAGAGGACCTCTCCTGTCTATTCGCAAGTGGATTAGCGGCCCCCCAGCGATGTCTCCTGAGCCCGACCAGCAACAAGAGCAGCAACCTCAAGGGAGGCCGCCACAAGAGCAGCAGCAACCTAAGTTGGTTGTGGATTGGAGTTGGCGCTTCAGTCCCCTCTGGATTATTTCCCATTTGGTTGCCTTGGCTATATGCTCATTATGGCTCCTAACAAAACATTGGGCTCTTCACAACATCCTAGCAATAGCCTTCTGCATCCAGGTGCATATGCACTGCATCCTTGGGTTTCTCCCCTCTCGGCTGATTGGCTGTCGCGTTTTCTTCCCTTCCATCATTCCCGTTGAATATCTCTCGTTTTCCATCGAAGTTCCTTTGCCTCCGCTGCGCAGTTAGAGAGCAGAGTCTGTAAACGCTGTTTGCAGCTTTTGGTGACATAGGTGCTGTTTTACTAATAGCGAGCAGCGGCTTCTGCAACCCTTCCTACCAATTGACGTTCACGCGTCACGCATTGAGTGTGGTTTTGATTGCCCAAGCGGCGCCCTCTGCTGATGGAGTTGCTTCTGCTGCAGGCGATAGCATTGGTCAGCGTGGGCAGTTTCGGCGTTGCCAGCATTTTGTTGTGCGGCCTCTTTGTGTACGACGTGATCTGGGTGTTTGGGACGGAGGTGATGGTCTCGGTGGCAAAGGTGGGCGTGAAAGGGGAAACGAAATCCCTGTAGAATCATGACATGCATCGTGGGGTTTTATTATAGACAACAGCGACTGAACATACTCTCACAGCGTGCCGCTGTTTCGCTGTTCCTGTCGCTTTGCTTTGCTTCGCTTGCTACCGAGCGTTCCTGTCGTCGGATATCGACCTATGCAGTAGAGGGTTGGTATCTTGATTGGTTTCTTGCAACTAAGGCCGAATTCCCCGTTAAATGGATCTTTCCTTCGTCTCTGCAGGCCACTGCTTTTTTCGTAGCCTGCGTAATTTACTTTTGCATGTGTTCATCAATGAGTTTCTGCAATCTGTCGTTTGTCTATGGCAACTGGATGTCCTCAATGCCTCTTCTTCGGAACCTCACCCTCCCTTGTCATGCCGTGTGCATAATCGTCTGTGCGTAATCGTCTGCGTTTCCCTTTGTGAACCGTTGGACCTTGTTTCTATTCCTTGACCGGAAGAAACGGTTCTGCATTTCTTTCGGCCTGCAAGCTCTGCATCATTCCCCGCTTCTCAGCAGCATACGTCAGCCGGAAGCTTATTTTGCTTGCTTCCTCTTGCCTACAGTATGTTTGTCCACATGTTCTTTTTGCCTGACTCTTTTACGGTTTGGTGGCTTTTTCTCTTCTGTTGATCTGGTAAATTTATTGTCTATCCGCTGGTGTGCTCGCTTTGGGCTCAGGCATTCGAGGGCCCCGCTAAGCTGATGTTCCCTGTTCAAATCTCCCCTTTGCAGTACAGCATCCTTGGCTTAGGGGACGTTGTTATCCCAGGGGTCTTGATAGCCATGTGCCTCCGCTTCGACTTGTTTTTGTACCTTAAGCAGCAAAACGCAACCGCACAGCAACTAGCAGTAAACATCCACCAGGCAAGCCATTTATGCAGTCCTCCTTGTCCTAATGCCTCCAGATATACCCCTGATTCATTGCATGTGCGTCTCGTTCTTTGTTTGCAATGGTTTTCACCACCTGCACCAGTATCGTTCCCCGATTTTGCCCGTTTTTCTTTGCATGACTGTTCGCCTCTTTCCGCAGCGTTTTCCGAAGTTCTACTTTTGCGTGGTCCTTTCTTTCTATGAGTTGGGCCTGCTGACGACTGGCATTGTTATGCTGTATGCACAGCATGCACAGCCGGCCCTTCTGTATCTCGTTCCATACTGCCTTTTCAGTCTCTTCGGAGCTGCAGCACTCAACGGCAAGATCAAAGAAGTGTATGTGCAATTGCAGAAGTTTTGCTGCTGCTGGTGGTCTTGTAGTCACTGCTGCAGTTAAGGTCGTTGCTTTATGTTGCTGTTGTCTGTTAAGTGCTACTGCTCATGTGGGGTTGCTGCGGTTTGCGTGACTTCTGCTGCTTCTGCTTTCGCAGCAGTGAGTGCATGCGTGCCAGTAGTTCCACTGTGGCTGCTTTTCTGCTCTAGAGCTGGCTAGAACTGGCTGGCACTGTTGCTCGTGGTTCTGCAGCAGTCTATTGGTGGTGCTGTGATTTCTTCGGCCATGCTGCAGGCTCGCCTACAAAGAGGAGGAGGAAGGGGGTGGTAGCACGCCAGGCTCGTCTGCCACCGAACAGGCGGAAAAGAAGGAGAACTAACCGCGACTGTTTGATGCGTTTATAGACGCTGCAGTGTGCCTTACGTTCCGCACCAAGCCCCGGTGCACGCCGTTGTTCATCATCATGGATAGTTTTGTGTGACAGTTTCGGCTGCCATTCTGTTAAACGAAAGCATGCCCATCCGCAGAGGAACGCTTAAGAGCGAAGTAGCAGCTGCAGCAGATTTCAGGCTTCGATAGAAGGCAGCAATCAAGAATGTCGTGTCGCCTGCAAGCATCCACCAATCAAGATTCTTCAGAGTGGCTGCCTCCTCCTCAGTAGATACTGGAAGAAGCAAAGCCGCCTCGGAACGGAACTTTTATATAATGCAGGTTCAGGCGAGGGACAGTAGAAATGGCAGGCGAAAAGCGAGCTACGCAATCCTCCACGCCATGCGTCCACGCGGATGCATGACGCACACAGGTTGGCGATCCAGAACTCAAACCCTCACACCAGTAATTCATACATTGACCGCAGCCCAGAGCATTAATTCGAAGAGTACCAGGCAGCGCGTTTCTTTCGTCCCAAATGGGAATCTTACTCGTCTGTTTTGATAGACCGAGTTTGCGCTTCCCAGTAAAGGCACAACTCCGGCGAGCATGCATGTGCAACCTTACGAGTTTCAGCACGTGTTTGCCGCTTGACCGACTAGTGGATGCCTTCCCGGGGAGCAGTGATGAGATGGAATAGCTTGTGCTTGAAGCTACTGTTGAACATATCTAGCCCCTTTCAGGATCACAGACAAAGGCAAAAGATGCTGCCCAACGTTAGTGTTCTCAGTTGTTTTGAACTTTTAGCACCCGTCACACCCATCGGTGTTACCTCACCAGCATCTTTTGCCACGTTGGTACGTTGCAACGTTGGTACTAGCTTTAAGCTTCAGTAGTAGCTGGTGTCTTTTTCTCCAACGTCGATCAGCAGCGGCAAGCATGCGACGGAGCTAGGAGTCACGAAAGAGGCCGTCGTAAGGGAGTGAACCTGTCGAAAGAAACGCGGCTAGCTCTAGGGAGCAGGCGTTTATCATCTTCCCAGCTACATCGCACCGGACGCCGAAAGCTCGTCGCGGTCCATTTATGCAAACGTCCACACCGCTCCTCGAAGGTGGGCCGGTGGCGCCTGTGTACAGCAGCGTAGATACCTTGCACCGCTGTGCAGCCAGCTGAGCTGGCTGCACAGCGGTGCAAGGTAACTGCACGACGCTCGCGTGCTTCTCCTGTGTGCAACCCACGGGTATTCTGCGCATGCGTTTGAGAGTCCTTGCACCGACAGGTAAACAGTGCCTTATTCTCTGTAAGGCTAGCCTCACCAACTTGTAGAATCGTAGTGACGGAGTGACCCGCGAAGCCATGTTGCTATGCTCTTACCAATCGGAAATGTAACTCAGCTGCATACCAATCGGAGTGCAGCTGAGTTACAATGGGGCACAACTGGTAGCTCTAGGTTTGAGAGTGTTAGCTAATGCTGCCAAATTACATGCCAGTTTGCTACCCGATGGACACGCTATTTAGCAGGGAGACGCTGTCTAGCAGGCAGACACATGCCCAAGGAGCTAACTCTGTCAGCGGTACAGTAAAGAAAGAGTCAAAGTAAATTTGGATCACTGAGGATTTCTTCTTACGTGCTTTCACGTTTAACTCGATATTTTAACGAGTCTACGGACTCGTATTTCGACAATAGGGGGAACGAGGAAGGCCTGCATTCCGTACCTATCGCAGGGCAAGTAGGATTAGGTGTGTTCAGCATTTAGGGTGCTGAGGCTATACACAGTCTGTTGCTGAGGCTTCACGGTATGCGTTTTGGCGTTAGTCTTAAGTGTTAAGTGTTCTGGGTTGACGGTTTGCGGTTTTCCGCCGAGGGTTAAGGGCCCCAATTCCAGTTCATTGTAGACGGTTTAGATTATAGCCTTGAGGTTTCGGCGCTTACGGTTTTAGCGCTTAGAACGTCTAGCATACGGTGCCAGGGAGCATCATCGTCTTCGTGGTGGCTCTTGGTTTTAGTTACATGCCCTACACCTGCTGCTTGTGTTCATGCACTTGCTGCTTACGCTGATGTTGCGGGCCCGTGTCCTGCTGCTGCTCCTTGCGGTGCTGCTGCGTATTCCTGTTGCTGCTGTTTTTGCAGATTGTGCTGCAGCTATTCCTGTTCTACCTGTAACTAATGCTGCATCTGCTGCAACTATGGCTGCAGACTCTGCTGGTTATCTGCCTGGTTGCTGCCTTTCGTGCTGCTTGCGCAACCGATTCTGCGTGTGCTCCTTCTACTGGTGGCTTTTGGCTGGCACAATGGTTTCGTGTTATTGATCTCTGTTTCTGCTGCAATGGGGTTCGGCAACCCAGCATATGCGTTTACGTTTTTGCGCGGGAGGGTGTTCAGCTCTGCCTGTTGCTGCAGCTACACCTTTGCTGCTGCTAGTCCGTTGTGGGCCCAACGGCCGCCGGCTTCGACGGTCGTGCATAGCTCGAATGCAACATGTGGCCAGCCGTAATGAGGCGTTGTGCTTTCATCAGCAGCTGCACCCCCCCTCAGAAGGTGCGGTAAGGGTAGTAGCATGCCAATTTAAAGCTGTAGCAGTTGGGATGGTGCACAATGACAGCGGGCCAACAGCAAAAAACGAGCTGCCCCTTCCGGAAAAGCACCAACAGTAACAGCAACAGATGACCAACCACAAGTATATTGACACATGTGGCGACAACAAAAGAAACGCGCACACCCAGATCAGTAGGGAATCGTCTTAGGACGATTCCCTACTGATCTGGGCACAGTGACAGATTGAAGCTCGGAGCTCGTCAAATAGGAGCTATTCACTTTTGAATTGTTCACTGTGTTTCATTGACACATCTACCTGGAAAATCGTCCTCCCCTGCTTTATACAATTGCCAGGTATCAACGATTATATTTGAAACTCCCGTATACGTAACAAAACTTAATGTCCTAAATAAGTTGCCTGTTCTGTTGAATCGGAAGTAGAGACGGTAAGGTAACAAAGCTGCAGCATGATAAAATCGGCCATGTTGCATCAGCAGCAGGTTAAGCGATGCAGCTGTGCTATTGGTAGCTCGGCATACCGACGAGGGCCTAACGCAGTAGGTGGCCCAAGTGTTTAATTAATTCCAACAACTAGCTTCTTTTCAAAGCGTGCATGCTGCTAATACGGAGACCCTGAATGTGCTGCGAAGAGCGGGAGTGGGGTGAAGCATGCCTCCGCACTAGGCAACAATAAAGAGGACAACATGAGCACCTCCAGCAAACGGCGAAGCCACAACCTTTTTTTGATGCATGGGATTATCGTGCCCTAAATGCTAATGATAAGAGCAGGCCCAGCGGTAGCTTCTATATCACGGTCTGGTGCCGCTTAAGTGCGAGAACTGGATGCTGGCAGAAAAAAGCTGGGTCCCAAGGGTCCCAGCTCGTCATGTTTAGGGTTAGGTACACACTAGTTGGAGTCTTTCTTACCGTGCTTGCCTGCCACTGCTGTTGCTCTCACTGCTACTGCTGTTGTTGCCCATGCCTCTCTTATTGTAGTGGCTGAGAAACCGGCGCAGAGGCCTCAGACAAACGAACAGCAACCGCAGCCACTACAAAGGTGGGTTTTTATTAGATTGAGTCCTAATGAAGTGCGGAATTGAAAAGTGCGGATTTGAAAAGGCTTGGAAAGCAGTAGGTTTTGGCTTGATTTTTGCAGGCCAATGGTGGCACAGCAACCATCGCATGAACGAGGAGCGGGCCACGGCTTGCGCCGTGGTTTCGTGAGAATTGTATGCACTCATATCATGTTGTGAAGTTTTGTGAGGATTTGAAATCCTTAGCTAAGTAGATAGTATGCTCTAGGTCGACTGCCTTGAAGCAACAGTTTTGCCCCTGGCTGCGTGAGGCACTAGGTTAATGTAGTATGTAGAAACGCGGAGTCCAGAGTTACTCTTCAAACCACGTATGGGCCCCCATATTTTCCTCAGTTTCTGTACTAATAAGAGTTAATTGAATTTACATCCCTCAATGCATGAAAGGAGCCGAAATGCGCGCTTTCATCCGCCGATCGGGGCGAGGCAATGTAGGAGACAAGACGTATTGAATGTCTACATAAAAGACCCACCCCAAACAACTCTCATAATCTGCACCCCACTTTGTATGATAGATAATCCACCTTTTTTATGTTTGTTGTTTACAACTAAGATATATTTAGTTACTTCCCTCTGCAGTCCAACGAAACTCCCTGGCGCGCCAGTGCGTTGCACGGCAATCGGTGCAGCAGTGGGGTTCGGCAGGCGAACGAAGCTGCCAGGAAATGCTCCACATAGGATGCTTGAAAATTCAGGAAACACAAACTATTTTAGTCTTAAGTGCAAACGACTAAGTAAGTCTCAAATATGTGTAGAATACCTTTGAAAAAACCACACTTTCGCTCTTACGTATATGCACCACGCGTGCGGGGTCTCGCCTCGAGGCTTCGACGTCGGCGCATGCTCGTGCTCGACCGCGGCGCACCAACCTACAACACTGCTTGCGCGAGCAGCCTATGAAGAACACTGAACTGTTACCTTCACAGCATTTCTTCTTTTATGCAAACTTTTGCAGTTTCCCATTTCGACACTGAAGTGTGCTATCTTCGTGTAACTTACGAGTACACCTCTGTTAATTTCATCGAAAATGGCTCTCTCTCAATTCATTGTTCTTGCATCTGCACTCCCCCTTGCAATGGCAGTGGGCCCTAATGGACCAGAAGACGCATTCCTCTCTCCTAGAAATGGGTTGGCCGGTGAACATGCACACGGCGTTTCTGGCTTAATGCGCAGGATGCGGCGGGAAAATCGGGGCCTCGTTGCAATCTCCGCGTTGGCGGTAGCTTTGGCTTTCAGTTTTCTCATCTTTCGCTGTTACGTCCTCCTTGGATCCCGTTTCGATAAGGGTGAAAACGCACGAAGACTTGCTCGAGGCGGCCAGGATAGATGTGCCGTAAGTTTTACAGCAATGAATTAATGCAGTGTCCACAGTGTTTTGGTTGTTTCTCTACTGGGGGTCCTACAAAAAGGGCGTGTGAATAAGAGATGACTGAGGTGGTTTTATTTTCACTGTTATGCCGTCGTTTTTCTGCATACGTGGATGCGAACTTGAAACTATGCAACGATGCACCCTGCACTCACACTTTTCACCTTTCTCGATCAGCGTTGACTGAAAAAGCTCGTTTATTGGGAATCATGTGCTACTGTTGGAGATGCCTTGTGCAGCACGTTATTTGAATGCAAGATGCGGTGAGTGGTGGCTTCGCTCTCCATTCTCGGCAGAATGCTGAGTACCTGCTTACCCTGGAGCAGCCTGTGGGTTTGGATCAAAACGTGCACGCGCGAGAACACACTTTTGAGAGTGGCGAGCTTGTGGAGCTTTAGTTATGATATTTCTCGAGTGTAGACCATTGCCGCCTGCCAAGTGCAGCTCTCCTGAACAGTATAGCAGCGAACGTTGGAGATCATCAAGGCGCCATACCGTAGCACAACGTGGTAGACAGCGCAACGGACGTAGAGACTGTCAAGAAGGAATTGTAACGCTCCACTGCCAAACCATTTGCAAACCATTAGCTTGTACCTCTCCATGGTGCTGCGAATAGCGGAAGGCTCTGTCGGTAACGTCTACTGCTGGGATGTATGCGTGTGGATGTGCGGGGGTGTATTCCAGAATCCAATAACCAGCAGTCTGTAGTAGGTCAAGTGGAAAGTATTTAGCCGGCAGAAATGTCGCGTGCAGCTGCAAGCATACAACGAACGCAAAACGAAAAAATAGTCTCTTGTCAACAGAGTTCGCATGAATAGAAAGGTTACAGCACACGTCCGTGCAGAGTGTGCTGCACATGTTGATAGAACAACAGTAGATTTCCAGTATCCATACCTCATAACCTCCCGTCGTTGACCACGAGCTCCAAATAGCGTGTCTTGAAGTGTAAGGAAGGTGCACTGTAGGCTTGCGTTGCAGGGAGTGAGCCGACGGAGGGGCAGTTTAGGCATTACCCCCACCTTATGCTACTGTTGCCGTCAGTTTCGACGGCCCTGCACTGTGGCCGTGGCTGCACACTTATGGTAGTAACGCGGAGCATGGCCAAGACTATCTGCTTTGGCTACGAAAGCTGGCGTATTAGGCATCATTTGCTACTTAGGAACCTCAAGTGGCACTCGATTTGGAGGCAAGGTGGGGTCGGCAGTGGATTCGCGCTGCAGCACTCTCTAGCACGCTCGGTGCCTGCTTATCCTGGAGCAGCCGGTGCGTTCGGGTACTGTAAGAAGCATATATCTTGTACAGGCGAGAACATGTTGGGGCGTGGCGAGTGTTTGGAGTAATTTCGCCGAAATTGGTGGCCATTCAATGGTGCAAGGACTTGTTGTGATATCGGCCAAACGGGTGGGGAGAAACGCCTACTGGCTCTCTCCACTAAACCCGGACTCGGCGATTGTAACGTTGTTACCAGACTATTCTGGGACTCCCTAGAGTGCCAGGTGAATAGTTCTGCATTTATTCATCAGTGTCATGATTCATTGTTTCCTATGTTGCTCTGTCAGCAGTCTGCGAAATACTTTCACCCACTCCATCCCTGTGAAAGTATTTTGTAGACCAACCATAGGACGGGTGTGAGTGGTTATTCGGCGAATCTGGCGACTTCAAGCGCCCTCTGGATTAGACGGAAAACACTACGGCGAATGCCGGCGAATGTAGTTTTTTTCGCCCAGTGTGCAGATTGCCACACACGTTTTCATTTCATTGGGTGTTCGGCTAGAACTGAGCAACACCTGCTAGCGTGCCTGTGTTTAACGCAGCCACAGTACGCTGGGGTAGTGTTTCATTAAAGTATTCGGTCCCTTGCTAATCTATATTATGCAATTCTGCAGCAAGTGCGTTCGAAGCGTCTCCGGAAGACGGTGCCACACCTGAAGCGTCTCCTACAAGGATGAAGGCCTCACTCAGGCGGGAACTGCATGGATTTTTCAGTGGTTGGTGGTTCTTGGTTAGTGTCTTGGCGGTTTGAGCAGTGGACCCGCAATGCGGCGTCTTCCTCAGGCGGCCTGTGCATCCGTGCAGGGGTACAGCGCGTTCTTTACAGCGTCTTCCTAACGGTCTGTGCATCCATGGAGGGGTACATGGATGCACAGAATTATGCGGCACCATCTTTTTGAGTATGAAGCTGCATGCAGCATCCCGTTGCGGCGGTATGAGCAGTAGATCCGCAGGGCAGCATCATCATCAGGCGGTTTGTGCTTCCACACTATGGGCCAGGATGTGCGTATGAATGACACAACGTCCTGTAATGATGCACATCCTAGAATGGTTGCTGGGCCTTTGACGGAATACATTCAGGGACTTCAAAAAGCCTGAGGCGCGCACGTTTCGCCTTCTATACCTGGCTTCCTTCACGGTTTCATTGCAGTCAGGCTTTCGGAACTTTAGTGACTGCAGATTGCATATGCCCCTGCACTAGACTCTGTGAGAATGCACAGAGTTTAGTCGTGCATGCTCAGCAGTTCATCATCCACGTCTACAGTGTAGGCTAGGCTTGTATGTGTGGCTCAGACTGTACGTTTCAATAATATCGCCTTTACAACAGAGAGCAGGAAATATTTTGGGCTGTCTTGCATATCGCCTTTACAACAGAGAGCAGGAAATATTTTTGGCTGTGATTTCCTTTTGTCAGTTCCGTATTTTTGCAACAACGCAACGTGCGGTTGTGAATGCGCTTGACTCATGCAGTTGGATCCGGAGTATGAAAGACAGAATCATGCTGACGTACGCAAAACGTAGTTGGTAAGGAAATTTTGTGTTGGTATACCCTGACGGCGTTTTACATGACTGTTCAGGATTCGAATATTGCAACTCACGTTTGATAATGGGAAGCATTATTATCATGTTCCTAGCCAGGAACATTTCGTATACTTCATTTGTATACAGCTTCAGATGGTAGGCGTCTGGCACTAAAAGAAACATCTGTTTTGCTTAGGGAAGTGAAAAGCATATTAACCTCAGAATACATGACCATTAGCATGCTGAAGAGAGTTTGTAGCAAACGCTTTGGTAGCTCGATTCACCGTGGCTTCCGCACGTGATTGCTGCGAGCATAGGAGGTGAGTTCGAAGTGTGATAGCTCGGAGAACAGGCATAGCATTTCTAAAGTGTGAGCTCGGATGCCTGGAATATCTAGGCATTAGGGGAAATGAGCGGTCTTCCTACTGCTAGACGTTTACATAAACACTGCGCAGATGGTGCGTGCGAGGCGGCATCTCATGGGCAACGGCAGAAAATGGGCACATTTAGCCAATAGTTTGTCTGAGCAGCTGGCGGTTACCGCTCGACATATTTGGGCATCTTGACGAGCGCGCTTCTTACAGCAGGACGTTTACATAAACACTGCTCAGATGGTGCGTGCATGGGCAACGACTCTAAGGCAGAAAATGGGCACCTTTAGCAAATGGTTTGGCAGTGGAGCGTTACAGTTCCTTCTTGACAGTCTCTACGTCCTTAAAGCCCAAGTTGAGCTGTCTACCACGTTGTGCTACGGTATGGCGCCTTGATGAGACCCCTTAAACGTGGTAAAGTCTTCTCGGCAGTTCCTACTTCCTTAAAGGTAGTTACGTGTACTTCTGCATGACGTTGAGTGCAGCCAGTACGTCTAACAGAATACCAGCTTGAAGACTATACTCCAAACCCAGGTTGCGCTACTTACTTGTGCTGCAAAGGCAAGGCGCCTTGACTACTCCGCGTGTGTGAGCGCTCGTCTGTAGGCTAGTTGCCCACGTGGGATGCGGTTGTGTCGTTTCTCCTGCAATCGTGTGGCTTGCTGCATGCATGGTCTTCTGTCCAACGTAGTTTTATGTGAACGGCTGCAAAGAATTCTACATGCGTTGAGTGCAGACAGTACGTCAACTAGAATAC
The DNA here is from genome assembly GCA_904066255.1 of Eimeria sp. OTU-X. NCBI lineage: Eukaryota > Apicomplexa > Conoidasida > Eucoccidiorida > Eimeriidae > Eimeria > Eimeria sp. OTU-X. Next base: position 17,965 of record CAJFCX010000156.1, on the reverse strand, counting down.
AAGCTAGAAGACTCAGCTCTAAGCCCTGGTTGCGCTGCGCTGCAACTGTAGGACGCCTTGACGAGACCCCTAAACGCGCACGTCTGTGAGCATAACTCTCATGCGATGCGCTGAGTATGTCTGCGGGCACCGCAGATAACTGACACGCTTTGAATCCATTAACGTGGACTGCTGATAACTGACACGCTTTGAATCCATTAACGTGGACTGCAGTGCTCAGCGACTGTGCCTCGTCGTGCTACAGTATGTGCCTCGTCGTGCTACAGTTTCTGCCTATTTGGGGATGCAAAGCTTAGCATCTTGCTTAGTCCCAAACATAGTCTCTGAGGCCGCATTGTGAGAAGATGCAGATGCACTTTAATTGTCATTGTCGATCGGCTTGTGGATGCGCACTAGCATGTTGATGGCTAAGCATCAGAATCAGTGGCTTAGCAGAAGAGAGTGGCATCCTGACTATGCCGAATACAGCGGGTAAGTTCAAGTGGTGTAGCCAAAATGGAATGAGGGAAGCTAATGGCAATTCGGGCATACCAAATGGTACGTGCATACTACAGGCAGGCCATGGCTGGAGTCTACCATATGTGCGCATAAATAAGATTGCGGGCGAACATCTCTGGCATTACCTGTACGCCAGGCACAGCAAGTGCGTGTAGATTCTGTACGCACGCCCAAGTGCAGGGGGAAAAGTTTAACGCTACACAAGATATTGCGGAGGACTCAGCAGAAACCCTAGAAAACCTGAGCAGGATGAGATTTGAAAACCGTCGTGCTTTGCATCCCCAAATAGGCAGACACTGTAGCATCTTAGCAGAAGAGAGTGGCATCCTGACTATGCCGAATACAGCAGGTAAGTTCAAGTGGTGTAGCCAAAGTGGAATGAGTGAAGCTAATGGCAATTCGGGCATACCAAATGGTATGTGCATACTACAGGCAGGCCATGGCTGGAGTCTACCATATGTGCGCATAAATAAGATTGCGGGCGAACATCTCTGGCATTACCTGTACGCCAGGCACAGCAAGTGCGTGTAGATTCTGTACGCACGCCCAAGTGCAGGGGAAAAGTTTAACGCTACACAAGATATTGCGGAGGACTCAGCAGAAACCCTAGAAAACCTGGGCAGGATGAGATTTGAAAACCGTCGTGCTTTGCATCTCCAAATAGTGGCACCCTGACTACGCCGAATACAGCAGGTAAGTTCATGTGGTGTAGCCAAAGTGGAATGAGTGAAGCTAATGGCAATTCGGGCATACCAAATGGTATGTGCATACTACAGGCAGGCCATGGCTGGAGTCTACCATATGTGCGCATAAGATTGCGGGTGAACATCTCTGGCATTACCTGTACGCCAGGCACAGCAAGTGCGTGTAGATTCTGTACGCACGCCCAAGTGCAGGGGAAAAGTTTAACGCTACACAAGGTATTGGGAAGGACATATAAGTATAGGTCTCACAATGGCAGCGTTGATGGAGCCTTCGTGCTAACTGGAACACGAACGTACTTCTGCGTTGATCGACAAAGCGTGGGGTAAGCGACGTTTTGGATATATTGATATATTGTATGTATACAGAAGGTGGGTCCCTTACAGATGCAATGTTTTTAAACCGTTTTAGTGTGTATAGTGCAAAGCTTTACATGGGATGGGTGTGTCGAAATTAAGCGGCGTTCACAGGGGTCTCAGACGGACGGTGGCGAATAGCCTTCATGCACACAAGCTACTGCGGCGTCCGCGGTCGTGCTACTCTTCGTATGCGACTAGCGTCGTATGCGACTAGCGAAGTCAATCCGGATGAGAAGTGTTGAGATTACTCCCTACTTCACAGAGAGTGAGTTTACGCACTGCGTGCTGTCGTACCTCCCGCTGCTAACCGTAGCCTATTGCCAGAGGTAGTGGAAAACCGTCCCGTTGGCAGGTCATAGCTTTGGTCGTACCCATTGTGCCTGCGCAGCACGCAGTTTGGATTGGAAATGAGTGAGGGAAGGTAGCAATGCATTTAGGGTTAGGGTTTAGGGACTGGAAATGAGTGAGGGAAGGTAGCAACGCATTAAGGTAGCAACGCATTTAGGGTTTGGCTGAAATATGTATTAAATCAGGGCGTACGTTCGTTGGCATAATAAATACTGATGGGCACGCTTGCAACCCAAAGCATCTCCAAAGCCCTGAAAAGTGCGGAATCATCAAGTGCATCATCTCAACTATGAGGATCTCAACTATGGGGTGTTCCAGTGGGTAAGTATTCGCGACTAACAATAACAAGCAGTTTAATAGCTAGGTGTCTAGATACTCAGGCGCAGCCGTAGCATGTGCATCGTTTGGTACTGGGATGTGTTACAGTACCAAAGTACCACACTAGAAGTACCAGGACACTAGATCCAAGCCAACTGAAGTTTATGACAGCGAGCAATTTTGGCTTGGGTACTGGATCATGCAGCTAGTGCGTTAAAGCGTAGCATACGATGGACCGTGGCCGGCAAAAGCTTGGAATAAGACGAACCCACGAACCCACTTACTAAGACGAACCCACGAACCCACTTACTTAAACAGATGTCAAACGAAGCCCTAGACGAGCAGTCCTATCGGCAGCAACACCTGACATCTCGGGTTTCGATAAGTGCCCGACAGAGCTGATCTACATTGTATATCCACTCGTGGCAATCTCCACAGAAAGTGAGCTAGTCTGGAAAGCACTCGGCGGTCCCTGGAGTTACATATCGGCAATCTGCCACCAATTCTGTCTCAGTGCGTAAAGCAGTAAGACTGTATCAGCGAACAGCGACTCAAATAAATTTCTAGTCTTACCCGCGGATACCACCACAATACCTTTAGACAGTGCGCTTTCTCTATGCCCAGGTCAACTGTGGACCCACGAACTGTGCAGGGGTAGCTGGTAGTCATATGCCCGTCACGTGACGCTATTGCATACTTCCTAAGCGTTTCGCGGTTCGACCCACGAATTGTGCAGGAACAGCTGGTGTATGATGGTCACCGCCAATTACCCCTGCGGTTTGCTGTTTCACCGTGCGATGTAGCTCGTGAGAAACCCTTACATCCTTCACAGCAAGGCTAATGAGGAAAGATCGACCATGGTGGGGCTAGATGCAAGACCTCCATGCAGTAGGACAGCCATCTTTGCCGGCAATCCTATCTGGAGATCATAGCAGGGCTCGGTATGTGCACCTTCGAATGGTGCAAAAGCTCCATGCAAGTCCTATCTGGAGATCTTGCCCATATCACCGGCCATGAAGCTTTTGAATGACTGAATGAAACTAGGGAGTGCGCTGAACACCAGAGAAGGTCACAGCGATATAGGAGCGGCACAGTTGTTAAGTTTGGCTCGGTCCCTGTCACAGTCACTTGTATGACACAAGTAAAGTACGTAGCATCGCATTGTCCTTGGTTTGTGGCACCTTAGGCTGTGAGTCCCACAATTTAGCTAACAGTCTAAATGCCTTGACTGCACAGCCTACAGAACCTAAAACAATGGCCACAAACCAAGAGCAATGCGCATTCATAAACTAAATCCACTGCCCACAACTATTGTACGGATGTGCAGTTTGTGCGTATTTACGGCTAGGTGCCGGTGATTGTGTTCACACATGCCTTTAGCTGACCTAAACCCATGTTGCCGGAGGAGCGTTGTGGCCAGAGTCCATATCATCTGCCTTCCGGGTGGCGTTCCATGCACATCTGTGGAATACATTCCGCGATACACGCAGAGAAATAACGGGTAATAACGGTTTTGCGCAACAAAACGTGATCGCTTCAGGTCGTAAGTTGACGATTCCAAAAGAACTTGTCACACTGCACTTTGCCTTGCGGAAAGCGGTTATGATGTGGCTACCACCATTTCATGCGTAAGCCCAAATGATAGCGTGACAATTGCTGACGTAGTTCCCATCCTGGAACAGGGAGTAGGTTATGGCTGATTTTTAGCTCCGAGGGCGCCGTGCATCTCTGATGGCAGATATGTGAAGCTGCCACCTGGAAGGAAGCTCGGGCCAATTCCTGGACTTACCGAAGCTGAATAAACACCCGTCGTCCCACTATGTGAATGGGCTCACAGGGAGTGCGTTAAACGGAAGGCAATAATGCCATTGTCATGCGTTACTCCGCACGACAAATTTTTTCTCGGCAGTTGCCTCAAGTGCTCTGATGCCCCACGGCGTCAGCGTACGTCGAAACGCATTGGGCATTCGTATTTGAACTTGTCCAAGGCGGTGCGTAATTTCAAGCATGAGGATGTTGAACAGGCATGAGCAGGCATGAGGATGTTGAACAGGCCCCCTTGCCCTTTCTACGCAGAATGCCCAGGTATATTCGCCGGAAAACGGTCATTCCAGTATTTGCGATATTTGCGGGACCGCCAGGTTTGGGTTTCCCCGAACCTTGAGGAAGAACGCCAAACAGATGTTGATGTTCTTAATGAGGTAGGGGACAGATGTTGATGCTCGTAATGAGGTAGGGGACGGTAGGGTATGTGCTCGCAACACGTCAGGCTGTGCGTCAGCGCGCAAGCACTCGGCCTCCCAATTTAGCGTGTTGAGGCCGATTAGAAACATCCACACTTGCTATACGATCAGAACCCTATTCCGTATATGCGTCGTCTGCAGGGAGGAAAGGATCAAAAATTGCATCATGGGAAATGCCACATATGCATAATCGGAAATGCAATAATCGGAAGTGCCACATAAGCTTGTACGGCTTGCTGTTGGTAAAATGTGGTGTGTTTCTCCCTTTAATGACGGATTAGCTGGCTTGCGTGGTTTCACATCCGCGGAGCCCCGCATCGTTTCGGTCATGAGTCCAGAAGTCCATAATAATGTTATTTGGGCTCATATAATGTTATTAGGGAGTGCGTGATAAACCGGTGTAAAGGCAAAATGGGATTGTGTATAATCGCGGATAGGTTTACCCCGCTGTAAATGCATACAGGGATTGCTGTAAATGCATACAGGGATTGCTAATGCGATGCGGTACGGTTCGCTACCGAAAAACTGTTCATCTATAAGGGGTTCTTATCGCTGTGCATACAGGCAGTAGGGATTGAGAGAATACAACTTACAACTAGGATGGTTTTTTATGTATGATAGGCAATCATTGTTCCCTCAATTTTGTTGGCCGCCGGTATATGTGATCTTCTCACCACTTGCTGTTCTCTGGTTGCCAATGCAGGCAGTATGGCAGCCGAACAACCACTTCCTCACCTTCCGCAGCTTTTCGCTCTTTATCGGAACGCAGATTCGGCCAAGTGTATGTGCATGTCTATGCATATCTGTGCATGCCCAGAATATTCCTGAAACAATGCCATCAGCGTCTCTGTCTCAGTTGAAATGCTCCCAATAGACTGGACGAGGCGCAGTTAGTGCGTTCGCTCGACATGCTGTTCCCTCGTTAACCCCGAATTGCTACGCGGTAGGGAAGGAACACCGAACGACCTGCCGATGAACACGTAGCAGAAGCACACCCATATCACAGCCAGCGCCGCTGCAGAATAAACTTAGTTCCTGCGCCAATGAAGTGACAGGCCGTGAGACAACCCGCAGATACAACACGCAGATACTCCTGTTAGCTTATGGCTGTTGCACTTAGAGCTAACCACACAGCATAACTCGCAAACTCTCTGGGAGACAAGAAGCCAGAGCGGCATGTATTTACTTAAGCATGTATTACATGAAGGCGGTAAGAATCGACGACGTGCCTAATAACTCAATCCGCCCAGACCGCTGGAGAGACCGGATGAGCCGGCGCTGTAGCAGGTATGGCGACTACCCATGAGCATAAGGATCTCGAGGATGACTTTTTATTGTCGAGCAATTCGGAGAGCTCTATTTCCAGGGAGTACGACAACCAGAACACTAACTAATAATTTCAACTGACGAAGACATATTTGTTAGCAAATATGTAATAATTTCAACTGACGAAGGCATATTTTCTACACATTTCATATTTGCTGAGGGCGTACCTGACGAGCAGATCGTGTGTTCCATAGAAATGGAGACAGACCACCTCGAGCCCACTGTCGAACGTGCAGGCCGGCAAAAATATTTAGACACAACAGTGTGCATATCAAAGTAGATGTGGCTACATGCTCGACGACGTGACAGAGCGTGAGACAGCAGACTATCGAACCACCCGCCTACGCACAGCACGGCATTCCACTGCATCAGACTGCATGCTTGTATACAAGGGATTGAAATTACTTTGCGTACTTTAATCGCGTGAGTGAATATAACTGCCAAAGCACGAGGCAATGATCGCATTGCATCTACCAGAAACACAAGCGCCGTGTCCGCAGCACGGCATTCCACTGCATCAGACTGCATGCTTGTATACAAGGGATTGAAATTACTTGTTTACGGTGGATCCGTGCCTGTTCTCGGCATTGATATAGATTGTACGGAACGAATGCGTGTACCTTCGAAATCCTTCGCACGGGGGCAGTTCGGGATGATGCTTCCCCAGCAGCGTATTGTACGAAAGTAGCAGTTGGTTGATCCATCCCCAGAGTCATATTGCAGAAGTGGCAAGAACACAGATGACATGAGCCGAACGAGTTCTTTTTCCTATCGCTTTCTAGTGTCTTGTACGTGTTTGGCATATTCACCGTTTTAACAGGGAGTACGGGAGTCCACCCATCATATGTTCGCACCAACTGCTTATTGATTACCGTATTTGCAGAGCGTTTCCCGACAGTCAGATAATATTGCCCACACACCGGCGAGAGTGGTGTGGTCTCTGGAAAACTCTCGCCGGTGTGTGTGCCATATTATCTGACTGTTGGTGTGAGAACCGTCCCAAACCGTGTGCCATATTATCTGACTCAGTATATATCCATGAGTAACAGGTTGTACGTTCCAGTACCCTGATGCCTGACGTTCACGCCACTCCTTACAATGGCTATCATAGCTGGCCTCTTTCTCACAATGGCATACTTGCGCATGCCAACAACGCGAGCAGATGGTGCGTTCTACGAGTCTGCACTTGCTAGAGGTTTTTTCAAAGCATCGTTCATATATCAATGTATACGGGCAAATACGGCCGAGCAAGCCGTTTACAGTCTGAGATGAGATGTTTGTCACTGTACAGAAAGTGAGGCTGTCTATAAGGGCGGACGCACGCGTGCAGCCTGTGAATGTATGACTGCTGTAGTCGATAGCTGTTCACTTTTAACAGGTAGATGTTCACGTTTAACTGGTGCCAGTAGATGTTCACGTTTAACTGGTGCCAGTGTTTTACTTCATTTGCCAGTGCAGCCACAGCACCATTGATGATGTGTCGGCCATGTTGCATCAGCTGTAGTCTGTAGTCGATAGCTGTTCACTTTTAACAGGTAGATGTTCACTTTTAACTGGTGCCAGTGTTTTACTTCATTTGCCAGTGCAGCCACAGCACCATTGATGATGTGTCGGCCATGTTGCATCAGCAGTTTTCATGCGCCGCTGGAGATGTTTCATCGGCCTACCTGGCCGGGCTTCGTCTGCGGTATGGGGCATGCTGTCATAAGCGGATGATTCGAGGCGTCTGCGATGGGGGGCAGGGAAGGAGTTACCGATGCCAAGGGGGTTTATACGGAAGTGTACCTACACACGGCAGACGGCTCTACAATATATAGGTATGATCGACCTATTGTGGGTGGCGCGTTACAGAGCGTGAGAAAGCCAATTTGAGCTTGTAACGTGGATCCTCTTTGAATAGAAGTACCAGCATGATCGCAGCCATGTACACCGGTCTGGCTGCGATCATGCTGGTACTTCGTACATGGGCCTTTTGCAGCTTCACAGGGCTTCGGAGTGCATCCCACAAACAGGGCGAATGCATACGTGAGTCCTACGTGCAATGCGCGACAACTCAAAGGCCATTTTGAAAGAATGAAACTTATATTCTATCGTTTTGCATGAGGGGAGATATTTCCAGATTACCACACTTCGCATCCCACCGCTGGTGAATATTCTATCGTTTTGCATGAGAGGAGAGGTTTCCAGGTTACCACACGTCGTATCCCACCGCTGGTGAACCTTTTCGTCGTCTGCGCATTCAGCAAGTACGGCTGCCACGCACTTTGTGCAATGCTCGACAACTCGAACATGCCTCACGTTCTGTCGAGTTGTCGAGCATTGCACATAGTCCTCTTTGTGGGATGCGCTGCGAAGCCCTGCAGAACTTTCCAGATTACCACACTTCGCATCCCACCGCTGGTGAATATTCTATCGTTTTGCATGAGGGGAGAGACTTCCAGATTACCACGCTTCGCATCCCACCGCTGGTGGACCTTTTCGCCGTATGCGCATTCAGCAAGTATGGTTTCCCTAACATTCACGCAGTGCACACGTATGCAAAGGCCATCGCAGCAAAAAGGCAATTTTGAAAGAATGCCACTTCTGCAGGGCTTCGGAGCGCATCCAACAAAGAGGACGAATGCATACGTGAGCACTACGTGCAATGCTCGTAAACTCGACAGAACGTGAGGCAGCCAAAAGGCCAAAGCAGCCAAGAGGCCATTGCATTGCATTCTTTCAAAATGGCCTTTCCAGATTACCACACTTCGCATCCCACCGCTGGTGAATAGTTTATCGTTTTGCATGCGGGGAGAGACTTCCAGATTGGTAAATATTCCACCGCTGGTGGGCCTTTTCGCCGTATGCGCATTCAGCAAGTATGGCTCCCACGAACTTAGATTTCCCTAACATTCACGTAGTGCACACGTATGCAAAGGCCATCGCAGCAAAAAGGCAATTTTGAAAGGATGCCACTTCTGCAGGGCTTCGGAGCGCATCCAACAAAGAGGACGAATGCATACGTGAGCACTACGTGCAATGCTCGTAAACTCGACAGAACGTGAGGCAGCCAAAAGGCCAAAGCAGCCAAGAGGCCATTGCATTGCATTCTTTCAAAATGGCCTTTCCAGATTACCACACTTCGCATCCCACCGCTGGTGAATAGTTTATCGTTTTGCATGCGGGGAGAGACTTCCAGATTGGTAAAAATTCCACCGCTGGTGGGCCTTTTTGCCGTCTGCGCATTCAGCAAGTACGGCTGCCAAGCAATTTGATTTCCCTAACATACATAGTTTCGCATTTGCGCACTGGCTGAGCTTCCCCGGGCCGCTGCTAAACTCAGGTAGCCGTAGGTGCCTTGTGTTTGCCATTCACTAAAGCTATGCCTTGTGTTTGCCATTCACTAAAGCTACATCGAATCATGCATACATTAGTGAATGGCAGCTTCTTCGGGAGCAGCTTGTACGTGTGCACTACGCGTGCAACAACGATGACGAGCTTGATGGCAACGTTGTCCAAAGTGACAATTTTGCTGGCAACGTTGTCCAAAATGACGCTGTTGCTGACTACGTAGTCCAAAATGAACATCTTGCTGAAAGCGCTGTCGAAAATGACTCGCATCGGTAATCCCGGGATGAGCACGTTTGCGCGAGCATATTGGGGTAGCAGGTTGTGGGTTTCATTGAATTGGCACATTAACATTCGATATGAAGTTTAATGGGAGTGCTCTGGACGAAGGTTCTTGTGGACTACCACGATCCCTTGCTGGGATGATGCCCAAGGTTTACCGCTCAGAACGTAAGGCACTCCAACACGCGCGTTCAAACGCAGTTCAGTCTATTTTCCCCAGACGGGGGGCGCTGGGAAGATCGGCGGATATGTGAAGCCTTCTGCCAGCTACCGGCGAGCCCCGGGTACTACCACTGAATTCCCGCCGCGGATGGACACCGCATGGATATGGTGGTGTAGGTACTACACTGCGTTCCGCGGTGTCCTGTTGCATGAGCGGGCGGAGTCTTGGCCCAGTAGCATATACATCAGTTTAGGGATAGACAGGCTGCCTAATGCTGGCGCTTTCACATGTTCCCGCCTGTGATGCATTCAGGGAGTACGGCAGCCATCCAACCACATGCCCGACGATCTTGCTTAGTTGACTAACAACGTAGTCCAAAATGACGATCTTGCTGAAAACGCTGTCGAAAATGAGCGCGTTTGCGAGAGCATATTGGGTTAGCAGGTTGTGGGTTTCATTGAATTGGCACATTAACATTCGATATGAAGTTTAATGGCTCAGTATCCCAGCAAGGGGTCGTGGTAGTCCACCAGAACCTTCATCCATCCTCTCGTTTGGGATGATGCCCAAGGTTTACCGCTCAGAACGTAAGGCTCTCCAACAAGCGTGTTCGAACGCAGTTCAGTCTATTTTCCCCAGACGGGGGGCGCTGGGAAGATCGGCGGATATGTGAAGTCTTCTGCCAGCTACCGGCGAGCCCCGGGTACTACCACTGAATTCCCGCCGCGGATGGACACCGCATGGATATGGTGGTGTAGGTACTACACTGCGTTCCGCGGTGTCCTGTTATATGCTACTGGACCTGGTCTTGGTCCAGTAGCATATACATCAGTTTAGGGATAGACAAGCTGCCTAATGCTGGCACTTTCAGATGTTCCCGTGATGCATTCAGGGAGTACGGCAGCCATCCAACCACATGCCAGCACGAATGATAGCTTAGTTGACTGAGAATATACAAATGTATTGGTAGCCATGCCAATGGTGCTGGAAGGCCTCGACCTTTTTGGCCGTTTTTAACTGCATGCACTGGGAGCAGATTGTGCGTTCCAATGAAGTGTTGCCCGACCGCTTTCTGAGGCTTATACGGCCGTTGACCTGTCCATTTTGCAAAGGATAAGCACTATATCTGCTGAAGGGTGGTATTGGCCGAGAAGTGGCACGTCCACGCTTTCCTGCACGGGAGCAGATGGTGCGTTCCATTGAGCTCTCTGCTGCCCGTCCATGTGGTATAAAGCTAAACGGCACAACAACAGTAGCGCGCACGTACGCATGCATTTGGGCTGTTTGGGTGCTGCGAGCCGACGCGTGGCTGGGACGCTCCAAACAAGTGCGCTGGAGCTCAACTTCCTCTGAACTGTAAGGTGGCATCCTACCATTATCTGCTTTCGGATGACGGCCACGGTTGCCACTCAGAATGTAAGATATCCAAGCAACCGATAGCCCAGCAAACGTTTTCGAGCACACGCCAGGCTGTTTTCCGCAAAAGGACGGACATTCCAGGTCTCTTGCCATACACTGCATGGTCGGGTAACTACTAGCACTGCGGTTCGTGGAGGGACGACCACTCCGGGGAGTGTTGTGCCAGTAGTATATGCATCTGCTAAACAGCTTTCTCCTGTTCTATGATGCTTTCAGGGAGTACGGCAGCCATCCAACAACATCCCAGCACGAACGATAGCTTAGTTGACAGAGAATATATATATATGCTGGAAGGCCTCGACCTATATATTATATCGGTAGCCATGCCAGGAAGGCTTAGCCGTTTTTACCCTAATGCATTGGGCGCAGATTGTGCGTTCCAATGCAATGCTGCCCGGCCGCTTTCTGAGGCTCATACGGCGGTTGCCCTGTGCATTTTGCTGAAGGGTGGTGTTCGCCGAGAAATGGGTACGTCCATGCTTTCCTGCACGGGAGCAGATGGTGCGTTCCATTGAGCTCGCTGCTGCCCGACCATGTGGTATTAAGCTAAACGGCACAACAACAGTAGCGGATCACTGCGCGTGCACGTACGCATGCATTGGGGCTGCTTGCCAGGCTGTTTGCGGAAGACGGACATTCCAGGTCCCTTGCCATACACTGCATGGTCGGGTAACTACTAGCACTGCGGTTCGTGGAGGGACGAACACTCCTTGGAACATTTTCCAATTGATTGCGGATCATTTATCATTGAAATCAAGGGGGAGTGTTGTGCCAGTAGTATATGCATCTGCCAAACAGCTTTCTCCTGTTCTATGATGCTTTCAGGGAGTACGGCAGCCATCCAGCTACATGCCAGCACGAACGATAACTAACGATAGATAGGAACGATAGCTTCCTATCTGCCAGTAGTATATGCATCTGCCAAACAGCTTTCTCCTGTTCTATGATGCTTTCAGGGAGTACGGCAGCCATCCAGCTACATGCCAGCACGAACGATAACTAACGATAGATAGGAACGATAGCTTAGTTGACTGATCTTCCAAATATATGCTGCATTGAGGCAAGGAGTTCACGACCGCGCGACAGAACGTAAGACATGTAGTCTGCACTGGTTTGTATCTACGAACACCGGTTAGGGTTTAGGGTTAGTGGTATGCCTTAACCCTAACCCGAACCCTAAAACCTGCATATCTGGCTTGTCCCTCTTCGAGAAAACGTGCATGTCGGCATAAGGAACACCAGTTTTGACTCACTACCATGGTTGCGTTTGTGACTTCCTTTTAGTCCGAGCGAATGTGCTTAGGGCTGTAAGGGTATTCTCCACTCAAGAGTGCATATCAATCACCACACTGAGCATGCCTTCAGGGAGTACGTCGACCAACTTCCCACACCAACGGAACCTTGTTCTGTGTTGTTCAAAGAAATGACAATGAGTGCCGCGAGGCTATGGAGTGCCGCGAGGCTATGGAATCTTGTGTGAGGACAATGAGTGTCTGACCAGTGCGTATGCAGCGCCTATGTGTATTCTCCACTCAAGCGTGCATATCAATCACCACACTGAGCACGCCTTCAGGGAGTACGTCGACCAACTTCCCACACCAACGGAACCTTGTTCTGTGTTGTTCAAAGAAATGACAATGAGTGCCGCGAGGCTATGGAGTGCCGCGAGGCTATGGAATCTTGTGTGAGGACAATGAGTGTCTGACCACTGCGTATGCAGCGCCTATGTTGGTTGTGTCATTTCGTTGATTCTTGCAGATCTGGGCAAGTTTGCTAAGCCGTCAGCAGGTCTGCGGTCGTGTGTACGAAGCCGTCATATTTGTGGGTGCCGTTGAGGGGAGAGCAGCTAGTGCGTTCGATTGACCTGCAGTCCGATCAATCAATCAATCGGGCCTACCGGCGTCGAACCGTCGTAGTCACACCAGAGTACTATCCAACGGCCGTGCTACTACTAAGTATTTTGGGCGGTCGTGCAACTACTACGTACTTTTGGCTACGTATTTTGGCTCCTCGTATTTGCACTCCGTCGCCCATATATCCGCAGGAAGCAGCTCGGGCAGTAGCCGTTGCGTATGCAGGTTGCCGTCCTATCGCCAAGGCACAGCACTGGAGGAACGCAGCACTGCAGATGCTTGCATGCGTCCCGACGATACGGTGAGGCCAACAGGGCTTGACGCATCAGAGCGTGAGTTCAACAGTGCTTGAGACTGGCTGCATGCTGGTGCGACACATGCCATGCTCTACCCTAACCTTCTAACTGGTCACTGCGAGTACATTGAGGCAGCCGCTGCATCTGGTCTACCAACTACCTTGCCATGCGCTACCTTAATGCAACCATCTGGTCTGCCAACGTGCGGTTGCATTAATGTTTCCACTGGCTCTGCCTTCAGGGAGTACGGCGTCCCAGCATGCATGCTCCTACAGCGGTGCCTGTGCGGCTGGCTGCTGCTTCGAACCATGTTGCCTTGCTGCTATGTCAATGCTTCTCTGCGTTGCATCGCTGTTGTTGATCGTGCATAATAACAAAATGCCCATTGTGGGAGTGTCCTTGTGGGGAGCAGATCGTGCGTTCATCTGCTGTTCGATCAATCAGTGTTTTCATATCGATGGACCTGCCGGCGTCAAACCGTCGGAACGATGGACCTACCGGCTTTGAACCGTCGTCACACCAGCGTACTAACCAGTGGTCGTGCCTTTTACGTATTTTGACCCCTCGTATTTGAACTCCGTGTCAAAGGCGGTGAGTAATTTCAGTGTGCAATGAATGCTGAATAGGCACACTCGCCCTTTCCACTGCTGCGCTTTAGCGATAGGACAACTGCTGCCGGCGGATATATGAGCACTCCACAGGGTGTTCGGGCAACAGCAGTTGCGTATGCAGGTTGCTGTCCTATCGCCAAGGCACGGCAGTGGACAGCAGACCATAATGTCCAAATATGTTGCTTTACTTTAGCGGGCGCCTAGAAGTATCAATCACAGAACTGAGCGAGCCCTCAGGGAGTACGGCGACCCTGCAAATATATTCCCACACCAACGGAACCTTGTTCGACTCTTCCGGGGAGGCTATGGAATCTTGTGTTGTATCTTGTGTGTGGAATCTTGTGTTGTTCAACGAAATGACAATGCTTGTCGCGAGGCTATGGAGTGCCGCGAGACTCTGGAATCTTGTGTTGTGCAAAGATAGGACAATGAGTGACATACACGTCGTGGCTCCATGGGTTGCAGGACGTGGGTTGCATTGCCGTTTGTCTGACCACTGCGTATGCAGCGCCTATGTTGGTTGTGTCATTTCGTTGATTCTTGCAGATCTGGGCAAATTTGCTAAGCCGTCAGCAGGTCTGCGGTCGTGTGTACGAAGCCGTCATATTTGTGGGTGCCGTTGAGGGGAGAGCAGCTAGTGCGTTCAACTGACCTGCAGTTCGACCATTGTCGGCACAGCGATGGGCCTACCGGCGTCGAACCTAATCAAACCAGCGTACTATCCAATGGTCGTGCCACTTATGTATTTTGGCTCCTCGTATTTGCGCTCCGTGTCCAAGGTGGTGAGTAATTTCAGTGTAATGCCATTCGCCCTAACAACAGTCATATCACAGTTGGACCGCAGCGCTGCAGATGCTGGCATGCGTCCCGACGATACGGTGAGGCCAACAGTGCTTGACGCGTCAGAACGTGAGACTGGCTACATGCTGGTGCGATTGCGACAACCCCCGAGAGAATATACGATCGGTTGAATGGCTACATGCTGGTGCGATTGCGACAACCCCCGAGAGAATATATGATCGGTTGAATTCCAACTCCATTACTACTAACCACTACCTGCTTACCGCGAATACAATCCGAGGGAATACACAAACAATACGATTTTACTACTACCTCTTTACTACTACCAATACTACCAATTCCTTTACCTGGTCACTGCGAGGTCAATTTACCTGGTCACTGCGAATACATGACCCGAGATCAATTTACCTGGTCACTGCGAATACATTGAGGCAACTGCTGCATCTGGTTTACCAACTAACATGCCATGCGCTACATTACTACTACCCTCTACCCTCTTCCTGGTCACTGCGAATACATTGAGGCAACTGCTGTTGCGTGCACATCGAAGAATGGCGTGTTCGATGTTTCCACTCGCTGTGCCTTCAGAAAGTACGGCGGCCCAGCTTGGATGTTCCTACAACGGTACCTTTGGCATAGCTTCAAGACAAAACCCTACAACCCATAACGAAGCCATAACCCCATTAAACCTTAAAACCCTACAACCCAGAACCCCATTAAACCTTAAACCCTACAACCCATAACGGCACGCAGAGTAACAGGACCGACAGGAGCGATCCAACGCAAACCAGCATTGTGGCTGGCCGTTTCCAACAATGTTAAGGTTTAAGGGGGTTATGGCTTCGCACGGAAGATCGTGCGTCCGATTTACCTCCTATCTAGCCAATCGATGTGGTCTCGGCTAAACCTGAATGGAACAGCCTTGGTTTCATTCAGGTTTAGCACTTTAACCAAGGTACAGCAGCGTGCTATAGGCGTTTTTGTGGGAAGGGTCTGGGGGTCCACGGTTTAGGCGTACGGTTTTGTTGAATTTGTTAGCAGCGTTAGAACAATGATTAGGTGAGTGTTGGTATAGGGTTTAGGCGTTACAGTTTTGTGGGAATTGTTAGCGGCGTTAGAACAAGGATGAGATGATGTGAGTGCTGCTCAATTACGCCTCAGACAGTGAGACAGTGTGGTGGTCACTAGATAGAGAAAACATTTGAGCTACTCTGGACGACGGGAATATCTGCTATCTTCGAGGCATTCCATGTATAGCTGATTATATCTGGGCCCTTTGGGGAATCTGGGCCCTTAGGGGAATGTGTGGCTGTAGCCACACATTCTGAGGCATTCCATATATTGCGGATCCATGTATTGCGGATCAAATCTGGGCCCACAGAATGTGGATAGCCCTTAGAATGTATATACCGAACCACTGTATACAGTATCTGCGTCCATCCCACGAGCTACAAGTAGCAATCGAAACCCTTCCTGCCATTGCCATTGGCGTTTGATTTGCTTCCAGCAAGTACGGTGCCTCAGCAAATATCTGGAGAGTAACGGAACCTCGACCGGCCGTCTGAGTGAGCTCTGCCACACATTTCCCGGTCCTGGGGCTGCACTCTGAGTCGAATCAAAACTTCCACGGTTCAGGGGCTGCACTCTACGAGCCGACTCAAAATGGCCGCAGGTCGTTACTGGCTACCTTTTTCGTCGCGGCTGCATGAGGAGCAATGCCATCAATCAATTATATGCAGACCGCTGCGTATGAGTACGGTCATACCCATTTCCTCTGTTGTGCTCAGGGAGTACGGAGGCCCAGCAAGCATCTTCAAACAACGGTACCTTCGATGATGCATTCACTGGACGTTTCAAGAATGTCTCCCAGTATCCCAATATCCCAATGCTGCTGTTTGTTCGTGCCGATTTTTGGTTCAGGGAGTACGACAGTCCTGCAAGCATCTTCCCACTATTAGTTGTAACGCACCGTTCGTCGTCGCCTTGCATGGGACAGGAAAGTGTTCCTACTCTTTGGACGCTGATGCCTTCTCGGCCTTTTGAATATGTGTTCCTACTCTTCGCACGCTGATATCTTCTCAGTGTAGTATCTATTCCGGTCGTGGCTTCCGGCGGTACGGCAGTCACGGGATACCACTTGTTCCATTTCCCCTTTTGTCCGACAACTGCGTATCGTTGCCCCGAGGGGTTGTGGTTTCAATTCTTTTCGTTCGTGCGTGCTGTTTTGGGGAGAAACCCTAATTCAATTGATTGAATGAAGCTCTTACATCCTGACGCGTCGTCAACCATTTGTGGCCTCACCGAATCGTCGGAGCGCATCCGGCAAGCCCATCGACTAGTACGTTGGTGTAGCTGCGCCGCTTTGATGCCATCAGGTCATCTGCTGTGCTTTGCACAAGCCGATCCTTCGCTCTGTGGCATTCAATTCAACTACTGCATCTGATTTCCCAATGGTGTATTGGCAAACCTTGCTCTATCGTGTAGGGGAGATGCTTTTGTATACAGGGAACAGAAGTGTGTTCTTATGGGCTGTGCCTTTAGAAAGTACGGAAGCTTAACACTGCCACCCACGGCACCTTCTTTGTTGAATTGGCTAGGCGTTCTAAAAAGGCTTGAAGCAATGCCAAAGCTGGCCTGCTGCTGGCAGTTGTGCATCGGTCAAAGCGGCTCGGCTGCTGGCAGTTGTGTACAGGGAACCTCGGTCAAAGCGGCTCGGCAACAAGTCAAGGTTCACTGCATGGGGAGCAGTCTGAGTTCCATTGGCCTTTCATCCTACCGCTCCGTATGTATCGCTTCCGCCGGTCGTGCCGTCATTTATTTTCAGACGGAGTAATATCTGTTAATAATTGATGTCGGGACGGGGGATGCAAATCCCTCGTCCCCCTGTCAATAATCTGCTGTGCGAATTTGGCATCTCTGGGCGTGCCGTTATGGAAAGCAGCTCGTGAGTCAGATTCAGCTGTCTACCTAATGGCTAGCTAACGTACTGCGTTTAAGGTTTAAGAGATAAACATAAACGAAACAGCTCTAAACAGGCACCAGCTCTAAACAAGCATTGTAGCAGTGTACTTGGGTTTCAGGCGCTGCGGCGTTATGGATTGGTTCCAACGCTGCCATGGCGACAGCGATGCTCTAGTACGCCTCAGATAGTGTGTCTGCGGATGAAGTTAGCCAGAATACGTATGAGTAGCATATGTATGAGCAAGCCCTGCCAATTAACCCTGCCAATTATCAGTGCTTACATATGAATATGGGGTGTGTGTTCCGCCATATTCAGTACAGTACTGGGGGGATAAACTCAAAAGGCAGCAGGTGTACGCTGCGTGCAGGTGCACGCTGCGCGCATTTTCGTCTCCTAGCCGGGGGCGTTTGCTGGCCAGAGTAATAATATGTACACGTGGCCGTAATAGATTCTTTTT